>JAJIYU010001749.1:0-34080 GCA_030144865.1 Tinospora cordifolia
CAATGTGAGCACTAGGGGTCCTCTATATAGAGTTTAAGATGGCATAGATTGGTAAGTTTTTGGTGTTCTCCTTGTAGGAAACTTGCTAATAATTCAAATTTTCGTGCCTCCCAAACATAGGAAAATAGCAAGTGTGTTTGAAATTTTTTTTTAGAATTTAGAAACCAAATTTTCAGGTTTTTGAGATTTTTTTGGATTTTTTATCAGATTTTTCGTGATTTTTTGGTTTTATTTTCGGAGCCTCGAATCTGGATCGTTGATGATCCTCAATCACAGCACTCAGATCATGGTTATGATTTACGAAATCGTTGTGGGTCATCGGATCGTCCTCGAATGCATTAACGGCTCACGATCAACAAGTATTTGATCTGAACCAATAGATCTTCCTTGAGCGCAACAAACGTTTCACGATCGACTGAGCACCTTAGATCTGGACCGTCGATGATCCTCGATTGCAGTGTGCAGATCTTGTTCGCGATCAACGAAACTATTCTAGACCGATCGATCTTCCTCGTCACTGTACGTTCATGATTAACGAATGCACCTTTGATCTGGATTGTGTGTGTAGATATATACTTTATTTTTATTTTTTATTTCTTAAGAAATGGAAGCAACTCTTTAAATTTCATAATAAATTCTACTAAATTAAAATTTTCATTTAATTATCAAATTAAGGTCTTATTTACCTATTTTATATTATATTTTCAATATATATTATTTTTCATTTGTCAACCTACAATTTGCACCCAAAGATGCCTTAAAATCTTCAAAATTATTTTCACTTGGCTTGTTTCATTTAATTTCCTTAAAATTATTTATCTTTAATTATTTGACAAAATTTTGGGTTATTACGGTGGGCGTCAAGTAAAGTGCATATGGAAACCTTCCCCTCTTTCACTCTTTGGACGTCATGCAAGCATGGTGGCTGGTGTGGACCCTATCAAACATGGTGAACATGAGATCATTTAAAGTTAAGAAACTTCTGATTTGGTCATTAGGCTTGCTCATGAAGACTTTCTAATGTTGTTCCCCCATAAATGGCACACCAAGTGGGGGTATATTAGCCAAATTGCATGGAGATCTTCTTGACTTTGGCAACTTGGTGTGAGCATAGAAACTTTCCATTTCTGATTTTGTTTCTTCTTTGTTTGTGATGTTTTGGCAAGTTCCTTTCTCAAAAACTTTCTATTCCACTTAGTAAACACAAGAGATGACGGCTAGGGTTAGGGTTTGTGAGCATTGGACGTTTTGTGTGCATATTGCTTGGGTGTACATAATTATTTTTGATTGGCACATGGGATCATTCTTTATGAGTTCCAAACAAGCAAGGGCGGTTCACTTGTTATATAGGGTATGATGTTCTTGATCATGGCATCATCACCCATGTGACTTGCACAAGCTTAGGGATGGTCACACGTTTTTGGGTCTACACGAAATTTATAAAAATTCATGTCTTTCATTTGGCTAGGATTTTTGGACTTTAGCACATATTTTTGGATTCACGTGAAATCAATAAAAATTCATAACTTCTATTTGGCTAAGTTTCTTATCATTTTCTTTCCTAATTTAGATTCTATTGAAGCATATTAAGCAAATGAAACATTAATTGGACAAATGAAATGAATTTCATATGCCTAGATCAATTGGGTGATTTGTTTCATTTCATTTCATTTCTATTTCTCAGTTTTCTTTCCCCTAAGGGGTTTTTTGAGCAATTAAACTGTATTTCATTTCTATTTCTCAATTTTCTTTCCCCTAAGGGGTTTTTTGAGCAATTAAACTAGTTAATTGATCCCTGAAATGAATTGGTCTCATTTATCCTTATAATTCGATCGTTTTCATTTATTTTGTACATTTTTTAGGGTATTACATAAAATCGGAATCAGCCTCAATAGCACTAATCCTAATGCAGAGTTGACAAGCAACAAGCTCAGAGAAGGAGTTGCTACAGCTGTGGATAGAAGGGCATCTTGCCAAGGACTGTCAAAACCAGGAACTACAGAGACAAATCCAAGGGTAGAATAATGGTCAGAGCAGGAACCAAGGTGGACGTGGACAACAAAAATCGCACCAAAGGCAACCCCAGGAATAGCAGCAACAACAACAAAGCAGACAAAATCAGGCCCAAGTATTTGATATTGAGGATGGACAGGCTAACCCAGCTCTAGTTGTGGAAGGTACACTCTTATTATATAATGTTGCTGTTAAAATCTTGTTTGATTCGGGTGCCATTAAGTCATTTGTTTCAAAAGACCTAGTTAGGAGATTACAGCTAGTGACATCCACCTCACCAAAACCATTATATGTATCAACCCCCATAGAAACTACAATGACTACCTAGAAAACTTGTACATGTGAGTTGAGATTTGGAGATATACTGATAAGACCTTAGAGTGTTATATTTCCATGGTTATGATGTAATATTGGGCATGGACTAGTTAACACAATAACTGGCTTAGATTGATTGCCTGAGACGGAGAGTCAAAGATTACCCTAAAGCCCTATGACCACGATGTCGCATTGCATAAGGCAGAGTGAGGACAACACACAAGTCTTAGATGATGATATTAGAGAGCCGAAAAATATTTGGGAGATACCTATAGTACAATAGTATCCATATGTGTTTCTAGATGATTTACCTAGACTACCACCACACAAACAAGTAGAGTTCGAGATTGAACTGCATCCAAGCACAAATCCTATAGCCATTCCTCCCTTGAGAATGGCTCCAGTGGAGTTGATCGAACCCAAGACATAGTTAGATGAACTCCATGAGAAGGTATTCATTATACCTAGTGAAACACCATGGGGAGCTCCTGTACTATTTGTAAAGAAGAAAGATGGTTCAATGAGGTTATGTGTTGACTATAGGAAGATCAACCAAGTGACCAAAAAGAATAAGTATCCTTTACCCAGGATAGATGACCATTTCAATCAGTTGAGGAGAACCACTCACTTCTCCAAGATTGACTTGAGATTAGGTTACCATCAGTTGAGAATCAGATAGGCAGACATCCATAAGACAACCTTCAGGACTCGATATGGACATTTCAAGTTCATAGTGATGTCGTTTGCTTTGACCAACACACTGGCTGCATTCATAGACCTGATGAATAGAGTCTTCCCACAGTATGTGGATCAGTTCATAGTAGTATTCATGGATGATATCTTAATCTACTCTAGATTAGAAGTTGAACACGTAGAACACTTGAAGATTGTGCTAGTCACACTGAGGAAAAATGAGTTGTATGCTAAGTTTAGCAAGTGTGAGTTCTAGATGAAAATGGTTAAGTTTCTTGACAATGTAGTTTCAGCCAAAGGGATATCATTCAATCTGGGTAAAGTGAAGCCTGTATCTAACTAAAAGCAATCAAAAACAGTGACAGAAATTAGAAGCTTCTTGGGTTTAGCAAGATATTATCGGAGGTTTATCCAAAACTTCTCCAAGTTACGAGACCCATGAATAAGCTAACCAAGAAAGGAGAATAGTTCATCTGGGATGAAAAAATGTGAGGAATTTTTCCAAGAGTTGAAGAAGAGGTTGACTTCAACTCCAATTTTGGTTACCACTATTCATGGAGTTGGATACATTTTGTATACCGATGCCTCATAGAACGAATTGGGTGATGTATTGAGGCAAGAGGAGAAAGTCATTGCTTACGCTTCTCGACAGCTAAAAATCCTTAACAGAACTATCCTACGCATGACCTAGAACTAACTGTTATTGTATTTGCCTTAAAGGTTTGTAGGCACTCTCTCTATGAAGAGAGATTCAACTTGTTTTTAGATCATAAGAACCTAAAGTACGTATATACTTAGAAGGAGTTGAATCTAAGACAGTGGAGATAGATGGAGTTGCTGAAAGACTATGATTTTCGACTACACTACCATCTAGGGAAGGCAAACATTGTAGTTGATGCCTTTAGCAGAAAATTCGATAAGAGGAATGAGGAGAAAGGGCAAATGTATCAACTTGTTAGCGACTACAACTTGAGTGTAGCTTCAAATGGCAAGCAAGCATACCTATGTGCAATGACCTGCCAAACAAATCTCTTATAATAGATTAGGGATGAACAAAAACACGAAAAGTAGATTGTGGACTTGACAGAAGGTGTCAACCAAGGCAAACACACCAATTTCAGGATTGATGTCAAAGGTACATTAAGGCTTGGAGACAAAGTTTGTGTACCAGAGAGTGGGTAGAGTAGAAGAACTATACCAGATGAGACTCATCAAACTAAGTACACATTGCATCCAAGATGTGACAAGATCTAAAAAAAGGGACATAGCCAAATATGTCTCTAAATGTCTAACTTGGCAACAGGTAAAGGTTGAACATAAGAAACCCATACGAATGTTGTAACTACTTCCGATCCTATAATGGAACTGGGATAATATTGCAATGGATTTCATAAGCGACTTACCTAGGAACCAGAATGGTGAAAACATAGTATGAGTGATTGTAGATTGTCTCACAAAGGTAGCTCATTTCCTACCCATCTGATCTATAGATACAGTTGGAAAACTAGGAGAACTGTATGTCAAGGAGATAATGAGGCTGCATTATGTACCCAATACCATCGGGTCAAACAGAGATTCAAGATTCACATCTTAATTTTGGCAGAGCTTGCAAAAAGAGTTCAGTAGTAAATTCACTATGAGCATTGTTTTTCATCCTTAGACAGATGGATAGTTTGAGAGGGTTATACAGATACTAGAGGATATGTTGAGAGTGCTTGTCCTTGACTTCAAGGGCAGTTGGAGGAAACACTTGCACTTAGCAGAGTTTGCTTACAATAACCGTTACCATTCGAGTATTCGGATGGCTCCATATGAAGCTCTCTTTGGCAGACCTTTTAGATCTCCATCTTGTTGGGTAGACTTTGAGGACCATTTACTTACAAGGCCAAACCTTGTACAAGAGATGCATGAACACGTTAAACAGATCCAAAAGAGGTTAATCACAGCTTAGAGTTGGAAGAAGAGCTATGCAGACAAGAGAAGAAGACCTCTAGAGTTCCAAGAGGCAATAAAATATTCTTGAGGATCAACCTTCAAAAGGAGATTATAGGTTTTGGAATCAAAAGGAAACTATCACCAAGGTTCATCGGTCCGTTTGAGATACTTAGACATGTTGGTGAGTGTGCCTACAAGCTGGATCGACCAATAGAATGTCCTCAATTTACAACGTATTCCATGTATTGATGCTATGAAAATACAAACTGGGACCCTCTCACATCATACATTGGGAGGAAATCAACATCCAGGACGATGCTACTTACAAAGAACCAACAATCAAGATATTAGATCGTAAGGTACAAAGTCTTCAGACTAAGGACATCCCTTTAGTAAAAGTCGTATGGTGTTACACCCCAACCCCTATATCCTTAAGCATTGAACATAACCACCATTCTCTTGACAATGGACTTAACCAATTGGTTGGTCAAGCTGGTGTTACTTTACAAGTAACACACACTTGTTCTTTTCTTTTTCAATATCTCGTGCCTTTGTATAAAAATTAAAGAATATAAAATTTTCACTTTAATAAAATCAAGGCCAATTAAAAGAGATAAAGAAATTCAAACTATTTTATTCATAATAGAAAAAAAATTGAAAGTACAAAACTTTTCAAAAAACTAATTATTATAGCGGAAAACTTTAAATTACTTTTTAGTAGAAAAGATTTAAACTTTGGGCAACATGCCCTTAAAAATTCTAAAATAATAAGGTAGAAACTTTCTAAGAGCTATCCATGTTCAACAGCTTCATAGGTTTCACGTTCCTGAAAAAAATAAGAAAACAAGGAATGAGCATATAGCCAAGTGGATCCTTTTCAAACAACCATCTTTCATATTTAAACTCATAACACAATCATAATTTAAACACTTGCAATCATTAGGTGTTTCAAACAACAATTTGTTCAAGTCAAGTCTTAGACCAAAAGAGCCTTTAATCCCTTAATGCTCTTAACTAAGTAAACGGGGCCCACTCGGCATCAACCCGTTACATGTGGTGACTCACAAGGTACTGTGATACACGACCCTCAAGTACTTAGGTCTAAAAACCATATGACTTAACTCATATGAAAAGAACATCCATAGTGTCGCCTTGACCACTATGATGGTACGTGGTTATTATCACCATCGTCTCAGCTTAACTCTCATATCATGATCTCATAAAATAAATTTCAGAATATGAAATCAAACTAAAATTTAGAATATTCACAATCAATTCATGAAACACTCATAAAACATGCATCATACTTTAATTTAAAAACCTAAGCATGATACTCACATGGCATGGATGATATAATTGCTTAAACATGAATCAAAATTGAAAATCTGAAATAAACTTTTAAAATTCTGAAACTAAAAATGAAAATCTTTGATTTCAGTGAAAAACACACAAATAATGAGAATGCCATAAATTTAAATAAGAACAGAAAGGGGTTCTAGAAATCACTTCTACCTTGTGACGCTTTCTTCAAAAATTTTTGCAGCAATTCTCCCACATACTAGTGCTAACGAAGATCACCCAAATTAATCCTCCAACCCAAGAGAAAAACTTCTCACACACAAAAGAGAGGAAAGAAAGGTGAGAAGAGTTGCCAAGAAGACGGCTTAGAGAAAATAAGAGGAAATTTCAACTCTTATTTTTGGAATAAGGAAGTGAGAGCCTAGGGGAGTTTATATAGATTTTCAAAGGGGGAAAAATATAAACTTTTGAGTTTTTCTTGGAGTAAAACACCTAAATTCTCTAGAATTCTGTATTTCCTAATTATAAGAGGAAAATAAGTATTTTCAAATTTTTTTTAGAATTTAAAAATAAATTTTTGGTATTTATCTCAATTTTTTCATTAATTTTGGCAAATTTTTCATTGATTTTTCACATTTTTTTCCAACGCATCGGATCGTCCTTGAGACACGCACACAGATCAGATCAGAGGGTCGACATTGGCGCGTGCAGAGTCACACCATGAGACTTCGTGTTTGGGGCTTCGCGGCTTTGATCGCGGCCATCCGATCGTCCTTGATCATCTCCATCCGTTCGATTTTCGTGATCCTATGTGCTCGGGCGTTGATGTGGATCATCTTGTGGCCGTGGATCGTGAGATCTGATTCAGATCGATGGTTTGCAGCCATTGGATGTGTTTTGAGTTATATTTAAATGATTTTCAACCGAATTTCATGTTCTATTTTCGAATTTTTGCCAAATCTTAATCCAAATTGACTTTCTTATCTTGTTTTCATCAAAAATTGCACATATCCTTGTATTTCTTGGCTATGATATTCCATGATATACATTATACTTATTTATTTTCTTCCAAAAATCTATTAAATTGATTTTATTCCTTATTTGACTAAACTAGGACTTACTAAATTTTTCATTCGTCAATTTTGTATAATTCTCTAAATAAATTTTCAAATTTCATACAAATTTTCGAGATATTACAACCTACCCTCCTTAGAAAAATTTTGTCCTCGAAATTTGTACATATTTAGGTATTCCTTGTGAATAGATGCGGGTACTTGGTCTTCATTTCGCTTTTGAGTTCCCACATAGCTTCTTCTACCCCGTGATGTTTCACAGTACCTTCACTAATGGGATACCCTTTGTTCTTAGATTTTGTACCTTGTGGTCAAGCATTCTGATCGTTGTTTCCTTGTAGGTAGCATTATCTTGAATATTCACTTCCTCCCAATGAATGATGTGAGAAGGATCAGGTTCGTATTCCCTCAACATGGATATATGGAATACGTTATGTGTTGAAGTCATCCGGTTTGGTATGTCCAACTCATAAGCACATTCCCCGATTCTTCTAAGTATTTCAAAGGGTCCGACAAACCTTGGAGATAACTTCCCTTTGAATCTGAACCTTTTGATACCCTTCTGAGGACTGATCCTCAGAAATACTTTGTCCCCAACTTGAAACTCTAATGGTCTTCTCCTTTTGTTAGCGTAGCTCTTTTGATGACTATGTGCAGTAGTTAGTCTCCTTTGTATTAACTTGACTTGGTTGCTCGTTTCTTCCACCATGTCTGGCCCAGTTAATACTTGATCTTCAAGTTCAGCCCAACAGGTAGGTGATCTGTAGGGTGGCCCAATTAATACTTGATCTTCAAGTTCAGCCCAACAGGTAGGTGATCTGCAGGGTCTTCTATAGAGAGCCTCGAATGGAGCCATTTTTATGCTTGCCTGATAACTATTATTATAGGCAAACTCCGCCAAGTGTAAGTACTTGCTCCAATTCTCCTTGAAGTCTAAAACGCAAGACCTCAACATATCTTCCAAAATCTGGATAACTCTCTCTGACTGACCATCCGTCTGAGGTGAAATGTTGTACTCATGGTGAGTTTAGTACCAATTTCCTTTTGTAGACTCTGCCAAAACTGTGAAGTATAGCGAGCGTCTCTATCAGACACAATAGTCTTGGGCACACCATAAAGCCTGACAATTTCTTTTACATAGATTTCCCCCAGCTTACTGACTTGCTCTATGGATCTGATTGGCAAGAAGTGAGCCACTTTGGTGAGACGATCCATTATCACCCAAATGGTATCTTTTCCTCTTTGGTTTCTAGGTAAACCACTAACGAAGTCCATGGCAATGTTATGACACTTCCATTCATTAGATTGGGAGTGGTTGTAACATTCTAGAGGGTTTCCGGTGTTCTGTTTTCACTTGTTTACATGTTAAGCACTTAGAGACTGTAATAACCTAAAATTTTGTCAAATAACTAAAGCTAAATAAGTTTAATGAAATTAAACGAAATACGTAAAGTGAATCAACTTTGAGTATTTTAAGAAACTTTTGGATGCAAATTATGGATAGACAAATAAAGCCTTAATTTGATATTTAAATGAAAATGTCAATTAACTAGAATTAATTATGAAATTTAAAGAGTTGCTTCCATTTCTTAAGAAATAAAGTGTGTGTGTGTGTGTATATATATATATACTAGGTTAATGTGTGTGTGAATAATGTGTTTTAGTATAATGAGTGTTAAAAACTACATATTATAGGAATGTGTATGTAAAAAAAATTACATAATTGAATAAAAATATAGTATGCTTATATTTATCTAAAATAAATATAATATTATATAAGTATCAATTTATAATTACATAAATAATGAAATGAATATAAATAAAAATATATGAAAATGAAGAAATGAAAAATGTAGATTATTAAATTGTTGGCATTAAAAATATTAAAGAAATAGAAAAATATAAAATAAATACAAATATTAATGTGTGTGTGAATAATATGTGTTTTAGTATAATAAGTGTTAAAAACTACATATTATAGGAATGTATATGTAAAAAAATTTACATAATTGAATAAAAATATAGTATGCTTATATTTATCTAAAATAAATATAACATTATATAAGTATCAATTTATAATTACATAAATAATGAAATGAATATAAATAAAAATATATGAAAATGAAGAAATGAAAAATGTAGATTATTAAATTGTTGGCATTAAAAATATTACAGAAATAAAAATATATAAAATAAATACAATATTAAAGAAATAGAAAGGAGAAAATATTAGCAAGTCCATAAAATGGAAGGACATGTGCAATAAACCATGTTTACATCAAATAAAAAGTGTAAAATTAGCAAATTTCGGATAATAGCAACCTTAGAAGGTAATTTTGGTAATAGAAACTGCATCCAATGGCCAGAAATGTGCAATTCGCACGATCTAAGATCCCACGGTCAAGATCAAGCCCGCACTAAACGCTCAGGAGCATCGAATCACTGAGATCCAACAGTCCAAAATCAATCTGCCCGATCCAACGAACGAGATCAAAACCAAACCAGCACTTGGATGCACCGAATCATCAAAATCCAATGGCCCACGATCAATCCATCAAATCCAACAGCTCACGACGCAGGCACATTCCTTGATCGCGAACATGCTACGCTCGAGGACGATCTGATGGTCTAGATTTCAGACGTTTTTGATCGATCGTGAACCGTTGCTACACTCGAGGTTAATCCAAGCGTCCAGATCAAAGTCACACGAATGAAGATCCACACACCGTGATTGAGGTTCATTCGATGGTCCAGATCTGAGGCGCTTTGTTGATCACGAATCGTGTGCTACGCTCGAGGAAGATCTGATGGTCCAGATCTGATACGTTTTAGTTGATCGCGAACCGTGTTGCGCTCGAGGATGATCTGACGATCTACAGCGATTTCATTAACCACGACTGTGATCTGATTGCCTGATCGAGGTTCATCAGACAGTCCAGATTAATGCTCCGATTAAAACAAGAAAAATAACAGAAAAATCTGAAAAGAATTTCTAAAATCCAAAAATTTGGTTTCTAAATTCCAAAAAAAATATCCAAACACACTTGCTATTTTCCTATACTTGGGAGGCACGAAATTTTGAATAATTGGCAAGTTTCCTACAAGGAGAACACTAAAAACTTACCATTCTATGTCATTTTAAACTCTATATAAAGAACCCCTAGTGCTCTCATTGTTTTCATCCCAAATCAAGAGCATACTAGTCCCTCTTGACTCTCTCTAGCCTTCTCCTTGGCAATCCCCTCAGTTCTTGAGTAATCTTGAACTATTCCTAAGTGTTCTTGAGTGTTCTTGATTGTTCTTGAGTGTTCTTGAGTGTTCTTGGGTGTTCTTGAGAGTTCTTGAGTGTTTAGAAGCTTCGAAGTAACGGAACTCTACCGGATTTTAGAAGTGTGCAGAAGAGATTTATTTAAGGTGGAAGTGATTTCTAACTTTTACTTCTTTATTTTAATTTGAATAAGTCTTGCATGTGTGATGATGTTTTGAAGTTGAATGATTGAATATATGTTTTAAATATGCATGCTTTATTTGTTTGATGTGCCATAAATATACATGTTTTGCATATTTAGAAATCAAGAATAATGATGCATGATATGCATGAATTGTGACATGAATAAATATTTAATGATTCATGTTATGTATATGTTATATTGATGGTTTAATCTGATGTTGTGTGTTTTATCACTAAGAAAAGATTAAATAATAATCCTAACCACGTACCTGCGCAATGATGGACTGCATAGTGTCATCGTGTGTGTTCCACCCCCGATCCGACTTGCTGGCTTACCATTGATGATTTTGAACTGGGTTTCCAAAAGTGACCCCATTGCATAGATATTGGGGATTGAGTTTCCAAAAGTGATTCTCTTTCCCAACGATGTGGAACACAGAGATTAAACTCTTTCGGTCTTAATGTCAACCATAAACAAGAAATCTGTTTGAATCGCCTAATGTACAAAAGTTTTTGATATGTTTGGTTTGTTTGAATTGAAATAATGATTTAAATGTTAGAAAGATCCATTGGGCTATGTGCTCACCCCTTCCTTCTATTTTTCAGGTAATTAAATTACATGAAGACCATGAATATTAGTTAGGTTCTTTTTTTTTGGAAGTTTCTAATTTCTATGTAAGGGCATGTTGCCCAAGTTTTGAATCTTCCGCTGTAATAGTTTTTCTTCAAGATCAAATTATATACTTAATTTTATTTAATTAATTGAGTTTATGAATTTCATTCATTTCTAATATTATTGCCTTATTAAATTCTAAAATTTAAGTGATGTACTGTCAAATTCAATTAAAGCACGAAATGATTGAAATAGAAAGTCAAGTGTGTGTCACTTGTAAAGTAACACCAACCCAACTCGCCAAATGGTTAAGTCCACTGTCAAAGAATGGTGCCTATCTCCAATACTCAAAGAATGTGGGGGTTGAGGTGTTATAAAGACATATTTGGCTATGTCCATTTTCATTCCTCTGCACCAATAGGTTTTCCTGAGGTTCTAGTACATCTTATCCCCACTAGGGTGCATGGTATACTTAGTTTGATGGGTTTCATCAAGTATGACCTGCTTAGTTTGTCCTTGCTAAGGTACACAAATCTTTTCTCTGAGTCTTAGGATATTTTCAACATCTAACCTAAAGTCAGCATCTTTCTTTGTGTAACTCCTTCAATTAGTTGAGCGAGCCACTTGTCTTGCCTCTATTCAACTCTAATCTGATGCAACAGGTCCAGTTGGCAAGACATATTGTAAAGGTAGGCTTGTTTTCCATTAAGGATCACTCCCAGCCTAAAATCCTCGATCAACTAGTACATCTGACCTTTCTTCTCGTCTCATTTGTTAAACTTCCTACTCAAGGCATCGACCACCACATTGGCCTTCCCTAGATGGTAATGCAATTGATAATCATAATCCTTAAAAAACTCCATTCACCTTCGTTGCCTGAGATTCAGTTCTTTCTGGATGTAAATGTATTTCAAACTCTTGTGATCAAAGAATAGATCGAATTTCTCATTGTAAAAATAATGTCTCCAAATTTTCAAAGCAAACACTATGGCTGCTAGCTCTAGGTCGTGAGTAGGGTAATTTCTCTCATGGACCTTCAGTTGTCTTGAGGCAAAAGCGATGGCTTGCTTTTCTTGCATTAAAACTGTGCCCAACCCACTCAGTAAGGCATCAGTATACAGTGTGTAAGTAACACCAGGAGTTTGGGTGTCTAGAACAGGATCCGTAGTCAATCTTGTCTTCAGTTCTTGGAATGACCATTCATATTTCTTATCCCACTAGAACTTAACTCCTTTTCTGGTCAACTTAGTCATAGGTTCTTCCAGCTTGGAAAAGTCCTTAATGAACCTTTTGTAGTAGCCTGCCAAGCCCAAAAAACTTTTGATTTTTGTTACTGTCTTGGGTTGCTTCCAGTTCATGACGGCTTCTACCTTTTTTGGGTCTACAGCAATACCTTTTGTTGATAGAACGTGGCCTAGGAACTTGACAGTTTCCATCCAGAACTCGCACTTGCTGAACTTGGCATATAATTGATGCCTTCTGAGTGTCTCCAACACTATCTGCAAGTGTTCTAAGTGTTCAGCCTCTGACTTGGAGTAGATTAGGATGTCATCTACGAATACAACCATAAACTAGTCAAGATATTTTCTAAACACTCGGTTCATCAAATCCATGAAGGCTGCCAGGGCGTTGGTCAAACCAAAGGGCATCACAGTGAATTCAAAGTGTCCATATCTTGTTCTAAAGGTCGTCTTGTGAATGCCACACTCTCGAATCCTCAGCTGATGGTATCCTGACTTAAGATCAATTTTAGAGAAATGAGTGGCTCCTCGTAATTGATCAAATAGGTCATCAATCCTTGGTAAAGGATATTTATTCTTTATTGTAGCTTGATTCAACTTCTAGTAGTCAACACACAATCGCAAGGAACCATCCTTCTTTTTCACGAATAGTACTGGGGCTTCCCAGGGTGATTCACTCGACTTGATGAAACCTTTCTCCCTGAACTCGTCCAGTTGAGATTTCAGCTCAATTAGTTCTACTGGCGTCATTCTATAAGGAAGTATGGCTATAGGGTTGGTTCCAGGGTGAAGTTCAATCTTGAACTCTAACTCTCTAGCTGGTAGTAGTCCAGGTAAGTCATTTGGGAACGCATCCTTGTACTCACTGACTACAGCTAGGTCGTGAATATTCTTCAAGTTAGTAGGTTCTTCTTCAAAGAGTTCCTCGAACTCATCCGTCTACTTTAAACAATTCAGTAAGGCAAGGGTTGGACTCCTTGGTAGTCTGTGCATATCCCCATTGATTTTAAAGATTTCCTCAGAAGGTAATGTTATGGTTACCTGTCTCTTAGGACAATCTATCTAGGCTCGGTACTGGTCTAACCAATCCATCCCCAAGATTACATCATAGCCATAGAAAGGTAGGGTATATAGGTTGATTGTTAAAAGTTTATTCCCAAACCTAAGGTTGCAACTACACATCTTTTTTGAAGTTACAATGGTCCCTATTGGTGTGGACACATTCAAAGTCACAAGCATTGTTTTTGTCACAAGTTGTAACCTATCAGCTAGTTTTTCAGAGATAAACGATTTTGAGGCACCCGAGTCAAACAACAATCTCACAGCAATTTTAAACAATAGGAACGTACCTTCTAACTCCAGCCATTTACTTGTAAATTGAACAGAGTGTCAGTATGTGTCAAATATTCATACTATCATGGCTCTAGATTCATGTTTCTAGGTTCTCGATTTGTTCAGTGGCCTAAAGTCTTTCTTCTAGGTTCTTTTCATGCATATTAGGTACATGATTTGGTTTTAAAGCAAATAAACATTACAGCATGCATATCATACAATCATACAATCAAGCTAGCACAGCAAGGTTCCAAGCTTCCACCTAAGCTTTCAGGTTCAAGTGTCGCATACCACTCTACCCCTTCCACTTAGGCTTTCACTCAGAATAGAGCCACACCCAAACGATTTCACAAATTGCTAGATAACTAAGGTTCCCAAGCCCAATATACTCAGCCGTCTCATACCAGTGAGCATAGAGAAACTCGTTCTGCCAGAGTAACCAATCATTCACCACACATGGTCCATCATTCTCCTAGTCTAGGCTTCTTCCATAACTTCGAATTCCTATGTATTCCATACTACACAAAAACCAAAAATTATACAAGCTTCTCGGTCTCGTGTCCTAATCAAACAATTTTCTGTTTTCACACAAGTTTCAGTCTCTAGCCTATGTCTTAGAGTTTTATGTTTTTGATCCACTGTGCCACCCATGGCTACACCCATTTCTACCTAAGTTCTTTTCTCTAGACCTAAGATTCGGTTCTAGTTGACTTACAACCTCTGTCTAATCAAGATACTACATTTGGCATCTTTTTCAACTTCTAATCAATTCCTTGCCCTCATTTCCAACCTTCATATTTTCTTTAATAGAAAGTAAGGGTGTTCTTCAACTCAGACCACTCATGTGAACTGGTGGGATTTCCTCCAGATCGGGCGGCGAAACCGAAGTCTAATTAGCAACCGCGCTTTCTAAGGCGGGATAACCCACCTCCCTTTCAATGTTTAACTTTACTTGGGACAAGGCTTACTCACTATTAGCTCAACTTGTAGTATTTGTATCCAAAAAAAATATTTCAAAATATATCTTTCCTTTTTGAAAACACTTTCTAAAACATTTCAATTTTCAAAATAGAAGGTAGGGCAGTCTAAATTCAATTCAATTCAAGGTGAAACCCTAAGTTGAGTTTCTAATCCTAGTCAAATAACCACTGATTGATTTTCTAATTCTAGCCCAGTTTTTCTAATAACTGAGCTCTGATACCACACTTGGTATCAGGGGAAACTTTCTATTCTTGGCCTAGCAACTAATGCCTAGGCTATGATACCACACTTGGTATAAGAGGGAACTTTCTGTTCTTGGCCCAGCAACTAATGCCTAGGCTCTGATACCACCTTTGTAACACCCCAACCCCCGTATCCTTAAGCATTAGACATAACCACCATTCTCTTGACAGTGGACTTAACCAACTGGCAGGTCGGGCGGGTGTTACTTTACAAGTGACACACACTTGTTCTTCTCCTTTTCAATATCTCATGCCTTTGTATAAAAATTCAAGAATACAAAATTTTTACTTTAATAAAACCAAGGCCAATTAAAAGAGATAAAGAAATTCAAACTATTTTATTCATAATAGAAAAAAATTGAAAGTACAAAACTTTTCAAAAAACTAATTATTATAGCGAAAAACTTCAAAATACTTTTTAGTAGAAAAGATTTAAACTTTGGGCAACATGCCCTTAAAAATTCTAAAATAATAAGGTAAAAACTTTCTAAGAACTATCCATGTTCAACTGCTTCATAGGTTTCACGTTCCTAAAAAAAATAAGAAAGGAAGGAGTGAACACATAGCCCAGTGGATCCTTTTCAAACAACCATCTTTCATATTAAAACTCATAACACAATCATAATTCAAACACTTGCAATTATTAGGCATTTCAAACAACAATTTTCTCAAGTCGAGTCTCAAACCAAAAGGACTTTTAATCCCTTGATGTTCTTAACTAAGTAAACGGGGCCCATTCGGCATCAACCCGTTCGTGGCAGGTGTCGGCATCAACCCATTACATGTGGTGACTCACAAGGTATTGTGGTACACAACCCTCAAGTACTTAGGTCTGAAAACCATATGACCTAACTCATATGAAAAGAACATCCATAGCGTCGCCTTAACCACTATGATGGTACGTGGTTATTACCACCATTGTCTCAGCTTAACTCTCATATCATGATCTCATAAAATAAATTTCAGAATATGAAATCAAACTAAAATTTAGAATATTCACAATCAATTCATGAAACACTCATAAAACATGCATCATACTTTAATTTAAAAACCTAAGCATGATACTAACATAGCATGGATGATATAATTGCTTAAACATGAATCAAAACTGAAAAACTGAAATAAACTTTTAAAATTTTGAAACTGAAATTGAATATCTTTGATTTCAGTGAAAAACACACAAACAATTAATATGCCATAAATTTAAATAAGAACCGAAGGGTGTTCTAGAAATCAGTTCCACCTTGTGATGTTTTCTTCAAAAATTTTTGCAGCAATTCCTCCACGTACTAGTGCCAACGAAGATCACCCAAATTAGTTCCCCAACCCAAGAGGAAACTTTTCACACATAAAAGAGAGGAAAGAAAGGTGAGAAGAGGTGTCAAAAAGATGGCTTAGAGAAAATAAGAGGAAATTTCAACTCTTATTTTTGGAATGAGGGAAGTGAGAGCTTAGGGGGGTTTGTATAGATTTTCAAAGGAGAAAAAATAGAAACTTTTGAGTTTTTCTTAGAGTAAAACACCTAAATTCTCTAGAATTTTGTATTTCCTAATTATAAGAGGAAAATAAGTATTTTCGAACTTTTTTCAAAATTTAAAAATCAATAGTTGGTATTAATCTCAATTTTTTTTGTTAATTTTGGTAAATTTTTTGTCGATTTTTTGCATTTTTTTCTGGCGCATCGGATCGTCCTCAAGACACGCACACGAATTAGATCGGAGGGTCGAGATTGGCACGTGCAAAGTCACATCGTGGGGCTTCGCGATCAAGGTTTTACGGCCATCCGATCGTCCTTGATCATCTCCGTCTGTTCGATCTTCGTTATCCTGTGCGCTCGGGCGTTGGTGCAGATCATCTTGCGGCCGTTGGATCACGAGATCAGATTCAAATCGACAGTTTGCAGCCATTGGATGTGTTTTGAGTTAGATTTATATGATTTTCAACGGAATTTCATGTTCTATTTTCAAATTTTATCCAAATCTTAATCCAAATTGACTTTTTAATCTTGTTTTCATCAAAAATTGCACATATCCTTGTATTTTCTGGCTATGATATCCCATTATATACATTATATTCATATATTTTCTTCCAAAAATCCATTAAATTGATTTTATTCCTTATTTGACTAACCTAGGACTTACCAAATTTTTCATCCGTCAATTTCGTATAATTCTCTAAATAAATTTTCAAATTTCATATGAATTTTCGAGATGTTACATATAGAGACACCATGACCTGAAAGAGGCTACCTAGGAGTTAGAGAGTAAAATGCGAAAGAAGTACCCGAACCTTTTCACTAGGAGCAGCTAACTGGATGGCATCTTACAGGTATGTGAACACTTTTAAATTCCGAGGATGAAATTCTTTTAAGGGAGATAGATTGTAATACCCCAAAGAATTAAAGAAAATAGGGATATTGATCTAAAAAAAGTTAAAAATTAATAGGAACACAGTACCAGTTTGGGTACCGCGGTAGTACATTATGGTTTGTGAAAGTGGGACTTTCAAGTGGAGACCACAGTATTGGGTCAGGGCATCGTGGTACTGCGATACCAAGAGTGAGATACTACGGTACTGCGATTGAAAAACTCACAAATTTGAGCAAAGACATGGTACTGCAGTGCCAAGATGTGGTCTGGTGATTAGAGACAATCCCAATACCACGACATTGTGTTGGGAGTATTGCGATTAAAGATCAAAAATGGAAGTTTTGGGGTGATGAGATATCTATATATTTTATGCAGAAAAACCCTAAACACATGAATTCTTCTGCAGTTGCCTCCTCTGCTCGTAAAGAAAATGCTAGTTGCCAACCTCCATTCTACAACTGCTCACTTTGCTCACAAAGAAAACCTTGGCCACCTATTGTTGATTTCCTCCTTCCCCATGTATGGTCTGAACCAAATGTACCAAGTTCCAATCCTCTTTCAACTATCTTACAAAGGTGGACAGTGTTGTTGGTTAGGAATCGAATAAGACACGATTATGCACACTTACACGAAGGTAACACACTGGAACTCATGTAGAAACTATGTTTTAATGATTATCATGCACTGATTAAACCCATATATGTCTTCTTGATCAAACATAACTCTCAAACCACTCGTAGCTACCATGAGAAGTAAACGAAGGGGACAACTAGAGAAGTAGTGAAGGGGATTAAGGTATAACACTCTTCTAGTTGTTATGATTTACATTCTACTACTAGAATATTAGTTATCGAAGTGCCATATACCAAAATCTGAAAACAAAGGCACGAAAGTGCAGTTTTCTAAAAACAACCAGAGTACCACAGTAACACCCCACGTTACTGCAATAATGTGATTAAAAACTATGGGATTATTGTGGTACTGAAAGCGGTAACACGGTGAACCCTCACCCGAGTTTGAACACTCATGCACATGGACCGATGTGGCATTTTTCACTTATGCTAAGACACCTAGGGATGGAAACACGTGATGATCACCCAATTTTGGCCTATCTCATGGACCATACATGTTTCTGTTATTAATACCATTCTAAGAATGTCATCCATGCTATTTATTGGATAATATGATCCGTGTGATCTAGTACATGATAATTTGTCAACATGTTTAGTGGATGCATGTATTGTGATGATGAGATAAATTATGCATGCTAGTAGTCAATAAATGAAGATAATTAAGAGTTTAACCATGTAGTGGAGCGATGACAAAAATACTGTGGCAGTAGTATGGTGTCATTGTGGGTATTTTCCTACCCTTGGTGGGTGTCCATGCTACTATGGCAGTAGTCGAAAAGGGACTGCGAATTAAGTGAGACCTCACTCCCACTTCCACTATTCATATTTTAATATATATATATCTCACCACCTCATTCCACTACTCATATTTTATTATATATATTTCACCATCCCAATTCACTACTTATATTTTAATATATATATATCACCACCTCATTTCACTACATATATTTTATTTTTATTTTTTTTGGAATTACTTATGAGATAATTAGGATAGTGGTAATTTTTTTACCTTTCATGTGAGTTTACCATTTTACCCATAAGAGGTAAAATTATCATTTTACACCTGGATATTTAATGTGTTTTCACAATTTAATGAACTCATTTGTATATTCTTAATATTTGAGAATTTTTCAAGGTATTACGATCTCTCTCCTTAAAATAAATTTTGTCCTAGAAATTTGTACTCGTTCATCCAGGTGTCGTTCAGTTACATACTCCTAGTGAAGAGGTCTAGATGTAGCACCCCAGCCCCAAGACTTTCAATTGAACTTAACCACAAGGCGGATCAGGCTGGTATTACATTTATAAGTACATAACTTGCATTACATTCTATTTCAATTATCCTATGTCTTATTAATTCATGATGAGCACACAACTCAAATAATTTAATTTTTAATTTAATAAAACTAATGCAAGGCAATAAAAGAAATATTCCAATCTTTATTTATTCAATAAAATAAAGAAGGATATGCCTTGAATCTTAAATATTTAAGAGAATTAAAGAAAGAGTACATAACTCAAAATAGAGACAAAATTAAATTCAACGGAAGTCTTAATAATCAAAACTAGGACAATATGCCCTTACATATAAATTTTCCAAATTTAAAATTCTATCAAATCCTCAGTAGTCTTCATGATTCAATTTCTTCAAAAATAAGAGGGGAAGGATGAGCATATAGCCCAGTAGATCATTCCATAAACAACTAAGTCACTAATTTAAATTAAAAGCACATCCAAATTCAAACACTAGTAAACAATTAGGCGATTTAAACAATATCTTTGGTTATTGTTGACATTAAGACTAAAATGGGTTCTGATCCCTTGATGTTCTTATCAAAATACTCTACTCTTCGATGGAAAGACAATTCATCTTATCATATTCCATTGGAATAAGGATCTCATGTCCAAATTCCAAGTACTTTGGGTTATATCCATCCACACATAGTGATGAGTCCCATATACACTTAATATATGTAAAGAACACCTATAACATCACCTAGATTACTATGACAGTACGTGGTTCATAAACTTCAAGATCATAAACTTAATTCTCACATATTCATGAATTCAAAATCAAAATAGTAAAATTAAGAATAAAGCATTCAAAAAGCATGAAAATAATGCATGGCATACTTTACAATTCAAATTAAACCGAATCATGAAAACTAGGCATGGCATGGTGTAATAAATACTTAAAACATGCATACATGATAATCTAAATCTAAATCATGATGAAACGTGTAGGAAACGAAAAATAAAATACTAAACTAAACATAAAAGATGCATGAACATGTTGGAAACTCAAACTAGTAAAGTAGAAGTGTAAGAAAGCCCATCCACCTTAGTTGCTTGTTTGAGAAAATCCAGCAGAGGTTCCCTTCTTCTATGCACTTCAAGAACCCCCAACAACTTCAAGAATGTAAAAGAAATCTAAAAACCTAATTTCTCTCTGAAAATCACTCAAGAACACAAGTGAAGGAAAGGGGTTGCCAAGAAGAGGGCTAAAACAAGTAAAGAGGGAAATGTTACCTCTTTGCTTTGGGATGAAGAAGAAGTTAACACAACGGAGTTTATATAGATTTTCAAGAGCACAATGGGGAGTCTTGGGCAGCTAGGGCAACACAAAAATATTTCAAAATCAAGGGGACAGTTTGCATATGACAGCAGGGTTTGGTATTCAAAGATATGATGGTAATCCACATGGTTGGCACCAAGATAATGTATTTTTAGGTTTATGAAACTTTCTTGTTCTTGTTTTCTTAGTTTCTTCTTTGTGTGTGATGGTTAGGGTTCCCCTTATTAGTATGGATTAAACTTTAGAAACTTCTAATTAGGTTCTTTACATGTGTGCACACTCATACACACACATATGGGTCGATTTTGGGGTGTATGGACTAAGGACGCACTTAATCATTTGTGGGTGTGTCATGCATTCATGGGTCCACATGAATTTAATAAAAACTCATATCTCATTAAGTAATAAGAATTAAGGACTTTAATCTATATTTTTTTGTATTCATATTAGACTAATGCACATTTTCAAACCATTTTTTGTCTAGGGTGATATTTATTTCATTTATTTTCCTAATTTAGACTCCATTGAATGGTACTAGGTAAATGAAATCCTAATTCTTAGCCAATTGTGATGATTTTGGGATATATTGTCTAAATGATTAGTTCATGTCATCTCATAAAATTTCAGGTCATTCTGAAGTTCTAAGGGTCACTAAATGAGAATTTTGGACCTGCTATGCTTGCCCCTAAAATGGACCCAAATTCATTTCTCACCCAAATTTCATCCCATTGATATTGAATTTCTCATTTCATTAAGTATAAGATTTTCAAGGTATTACAACCTTCCCTCCTTAGAAAAATTTCATCCTCGAAATTTGTACAACATTAAGGATTCCTAGCGAACATATGTGGATATTTTGTCTTCATTTCGCTTTTTAGCTCCCGTGTAGCTTCTTCCACTCCATGATGCTTCTACAATACTTTAACTAAGGGAATGTCCTTAGTTCTCAAGATTTGTACTTTGTGGTCAAGGATTCTAATAACCGTTTCCTCATAAGTAGCATCATCTCGGATGTTTACTTCCTCCCAATGGATGATGTGAGAAGGATTTGGTTCATATTTTCTCAACATAATAGATACATGGAATATATTATGAGCTGATGTCATTTGACTGGGTAGGTCCAACTCATTTGCGCATTCCCCAATCTTTCTAAGTATTTTAAAGGGTCCGAAAAATTTTGGTGATAACTTCCCTTTGAACCTGAAGCTCTTGATGCCTTTTTGGGAACTGATTCTCAGAAACACCTTGTCCCCTACTTGGAACTCTAGTGGTCTCCTTCTTTTGTCAACATAGCTCTTTTGACGACTTTGAGCTGAAGTCAACCTCTTCTAGATTAGTTTGACTTGATTGTTCATTTCTTCCACCAAGTCTGGCCCAGTTAACACCTGGTCTTCAAGCTCAGCCCAACAGGTTGGTGATCTGCAAGGCCTTTCATAAAAAACCTCATATGGAGCCATCTTAATGTCTGATAGCTGTTGTTATAGGCAAACCCCGCCAAGTGTAAGTGCTTGCTCCAGTTTCCTTTAAAGTACAAAACATATGATTTCAAAATATCCTCCAAGGTCTGGATAACTCTCTCAGACTGCCCATCTGTCTAAAGATGAAAAGCAGTACTCATGGTCAGTTTATTGTCCAACTCCTTTTGTAGACTCTACAAGAACTAAGAGGTGAAGTGAGAGTCTCTATCAAATACAATCTTCTTAAGCACACCATGAAGTCTTATTATTTCATTCACATACCGTTCTCCCAGCTTACTAACTTGGTTTGTAGATATGATTGGTAGGAAATGAGCCATTTTAGTGAGACGATCTAGAATCACCCAAACTATGTCTTCTCCTTTTTGGTTCATAGGCAAACCACTAACAAAATCCATGGCAATGTTATCCTACTTCCATTCAAGGATAGGGAGTGGTTTTAACATTGTAGAGGGTTTATGTTGTTCTGTTTTCACTTGCGGATAGGTTAAGCATTTAGAAACATACTTAGCCACGTCTCTCTTCATTCTTCTCTACCAGTAAGTCTTTCTGAGATTTTGGTACATCTTATCTCCACCTGGATGCATTGTATACTTGGTCTGATGAGCCTTATCCAATATGGTCTGTTTACTCTGTCCATTCTGGGGTACACAGATCCTCTCCCCAAGTCTTAGGGTCTTCTTAGCATCTAACCTAAAGTCAGCATGTTTTCCTTGTGTAACTCCTTCAATTATGCCTACAAGCCACTTGTTTTGTCTATGTTCTTCCCTTATCTAATGTAGTAGATCTGGTTGGCAAAATATGTTATTGAGGTAGGCTTGTTTGTCATTCAAGGTTACACCCAACCTAAAGTCTTTGGTTAACTGGTACTTCCATTTAAGGTTGAAAATTCTTTGGTAGCATCTCACCTCCAACTTAGTAAACTTGACCACACGGTAGGCCTTGGGATTGTAGCTTTAAGTGACTAACACTTTCATTCTATTTTTGACATTCAAAACATTGCCACAAAAGCTCTTAAGAAATTAATTTCATTAATTGGAAGAGTTTAGGTACAAAACCTTATTCAAGCCAAAATTCTTAAATGCTAACATATAGGAATTATAAGTAAAGGAAATCTACGCTGCTAATTAAATTTAAAATAAGTTTTTCTTTCCTAATATTGTTATACTAGGGTTTCTAGGGAAGGTCTTGATCTTCTTGAGCCTCAACAGCAAACACTCAGGTCTGGTTCTACCCACAACCCTAATTCTGCCTCTAGTTGGCATTCTGTTGTTGTTCTCTATTCTAAGAATGGTCATTCTGACCTCCTCCCTGAGTATTCTGTAGTTGAGGAGCCTGAGCGGGTGTAGTCGGACAATTTCTAGCAAGATGACCCTTCTGCCTACACACGTAACACAGTCTTTACTTCCTTGCCTGTTCTTTTAACTCTTTTTTATTTTGCCCCTGTTTCAGTGTATGTGGTACTTTTTCACCACTCTTATTCTTCGTTTGGGCTTTTTGGTTTTCTTTCTCATTCTCGGGTCATTTATTTTTTCCCCTCAACCTCTATTCCAGGTTGAGTTTTTGTTCCAGTGTCAGGGCTTTTCCCAAGACATCTTTATATGTCTTTAGGCTCAGCGTTCTCACTATGTTTTGGATCTCCATCTTGAGACCCTGTGCAAAATGATTAGCCTTCATTCTCTCCTCCCTGATTAGGTCTAGTGAGAATTTAGCCAGTTTAGTGAACTTCCTTTCATGCCCAGCTACAATCAGTCATCTCTCTCTGTTTCAACCGGATGAAATCTTTCTGTAGCCTGCTCAAGGTTGCTTCTGAAAAGAACTTTCCATAAAAGATCTCCGTGAATTTCTCCCAACTCATAGCATCAACATCCATGTTAGGGTCCATCCTCATCAGACGCTATCAACTTCTGGCCTATCCCTCAAAGTAGTATGTGGCCAGTGCCACCTTTATTGACCCAGTCACCCTTAACACATTCAGATGCTCCTCCATATCTTGATTCCAGTGGTCCACCGCGATATAGTCAGTTATTCCTTCAAAATGTGGAGGGTGGAGCTTCTATAGTTTCATTAGCATCTTCTTGTAACACCCCAACCCCCTCATTCTTTGATTTGAGAGTTGGACTTAACCACCATTCCTTTTGACGGTGGACTTAACCAATTGGCTGGTTGGGTCATGTTACTTTACAAGCTACACACACTTGTTCTTTTCTCTTTTTTTTTTTCAATACCTCATGTCTTAAAATAAATTTAATAGTACAAATTCACATTTAATAAAATCAAGGCAATTAAAGATAAAGAAAAATTCAACTTCTTTATTAATAAAAGAAAGTATCTAACTTTGTAATGTAAACTAGTACATTGTTGATCAAAGAGACTCATAATCTCAAAATAAAAATATTAACTTTCAGTGGAAGTCTTAATCAAAATTGGGCAACATGCCCTTACATTAAAAGGAAACTTTCCAGAGAATGAAAACTTGCTAAAACAAAAACTATCTAATTTCTATAGCCTTCATAATTTAATTTCCTAAAAAATAAGAGAGGAAGGGGTGAGCACATAGCTCAGTGGATCTTTATCAAACAACCATTTTTTAACTCAAAACAATAGCACATCCATAATTCAAACACTTGCATACATTAGGCGTTTCAAACAATTAATTATTTAAAGTTGTAATTTAGACCAAAAGAGTTTCTTAACCCTTAATGTTCTTCACTAAGTGCCTCCTTAGAGTAAAATATGGCATCACGTAGCCAATTCCATTGGACTTTTGGACTTCAAGGGAGCTTACCCACCAACCAAGCACTTAGGTAAAAAAAAAAAAAAACCATATGGGCATACCATATAAAAAGAACATCCATAGCAACCCACATGTGTGCTATGATGGTACGTGGTTATCATCACCATCAGCTTTGTTAAATCACATACTCTAGAATCATAAAATAAATTTCAGAACATGAGACTAAAATAAATAAATTCAGCATATAATCAAACTGAAAATCCAATCATGGAACACTCAAAATCATGTATCACATATTGAAATAAAACCTAAACATGATACTAGGCATGGCATAATTAATATGCATGCATAAATTCAAATATGAATCAAATCTAAACTGAAAATTATTTTAGAATGTTAGAACTGAAAATCTTTTGATTTTAAAACAATACACACAATGAACATGCTAGAACTTTGAATAAGAAAAAGGGGTGTTTAAGAAATCACTTCCACCTTGTGACGCTTTCTTCCAGAATTTTGGCAGCAATTCCCCCACGTACTAGTGCCCACGAAGATCACCCAACTCAATTTTCCAATTCTAGAGCTTCTCCCATACACAAGAAGGGAAGATGGAAGGTGCCAAGAAGAAGGCTTTGAGCATTCAATTCTTATTCTTTGGAATGAATGAAATTGGGGGCCTAAGGGGGGTTTATATAGATTTTCCAAGGGAAGAAAATAGAAAGTTCTGTGTCCTTCTATGAATAAAACTCTCTAATTCTACCAAATTTCGTAGTTCTAATTTTTGGAGCAAAAAGAGTATTTTTTGGATTTTTTCTGGATTTTAGAAATATTTTTCAGAATTTAGAAACTATTTTTCAGAATTTTTGGATATTTCTTTCGTATTTTTTGTTAATTTTAACGTATTTTGTAATTTATAATTCGGCTTAATTCTAGGTCCTCAAATTTTCCTCGAGACACGCATTCAGATCTGATCATCACCATTGGATTAATCTCGAATAAATCAACAGGATTCGAATTTTTTATCACAGTCGTTGGATTTCCTTGAGCGCATCAACGATCGTGATCTTAATCAAAATGGCTTTGATCTGGACCATCCGCTCTTCCTCGAGCGCATCAACGTTTGCGATCGAATCACTCGGCTTCGATCTGGCCCGTCTGATCTTCCTCGATCACGGTGTGCAGTCCGATTTCACGATCAACGAAACTCTTTCTGGCCATTTGATATTCCTTGAGTTACGCATGCAGATTTATAGCTGATTCGGTGCTCTCGTGCGTACGTGCGAACCTGATCTTGGTCGTAGGATGATGAGCCAGATATCAGATCTACGGTTCACAGCATTTTGAGTTTGTTTTTGATTTTTCAACCGAATTTCTTGCTTTCTTTTCGGATTTTTTTTTTCAAATCTCAATCCCGATTGACTTTCTAATCCTGTTTTCATCAAAAATTGCACATATCCTTGTATTTTTGGCTATGGTATCCCATTTTATGCATTATTTTTATTTTTTTCATCCAAAAATCCCTTTAATTGATTTTTATCCCTCATTTGGACAACTAGGACTTGCCAAAATTCTCATTCGTCAATTATGTATAATTTTCTAAGTAAAAATAAAATTTTCATATAAAATTTTTGAGATGTTACATTCTGTTTCTCATCATCCAGATCCTCCTGAGTCGTCTGACATTCGAGAGTTGGGGCCACAAGTGCATGCTGCTGAACCTGGACAGGTTTTGGCATTGAGGTTGAGGAACTGTGATGCAGACCCGCTAGGAATTAGATCCTAAGAACCCTCAATTCAAGGTTGTATACTCACCCCAAGAAAGCTAAAATCAGATTTTATGATCCACTTGAACCCTTGAATAACAAAAAAACAAGAACCCAAAGTGTTAAACGCCACAAGGTTGATCAATCCTTGATAAGTCTAGAAAAGTTCAAATAAGAACATAAGAGAAAGCCTCTCTCAAATCTGAAATGTTCAGATTAAACACTCACTTTACTGATTTGATGCCTTCGTCAAAGAGGAGCAAACCAATTTATACAAATCCTGGATGTAACTCCAAGGAATACAAAAAGTCACAAAAATAAATAGCTATTAACTCACCCACGAGAATTGAAGACTCTACACTAACTGACACTTAATACATATCACGACTCCATTCATAACTCCTATAGACAATGCATTAACTCCAAACACAAACACACTATTGCATAGTTATTACACCTTGAAAACTAAAATGTTTGACATCAAAGACCAATAACACATAGGAAATTAATTAATTTCGTGCAACCTCTAATACTAACCAGTAAACCATCTTTATCATCTCAAATTAATGAGATTATGACTTGAATTATTCTGTCCACACATGTATTTCCACTAGAGGTCTTTATTTCTTATAATTTTGACTATCCTGCACTTGGATGACACTCATAGCTCCTTTTGATTTATTCAAGCCCATATTAAAGTTGGAAAAACCATTAACACCTTATTTGGCCCAAATGTTTTGAACCAACCCAAGTAGTGTTTCATTAAGTCTTTTGGCACGAGCCCTTGTAATTGGTCCTCTTGGAATATGCAAAGCATCATCATCACCATTAATTAATTTATTTGTGTCATCTTTGTCAACTTCATAATCTGCATCAAACTGCCAAAGGGAGTATCTGGGTTAGAGCCCTCATCAATTGATCCATAACCTTCTAAGCAACTTCATTCTTCATATTCTCCATGCCAGCAGGTATTTCTTGATCCCTTTGCTCTGTCTCGTCAGAAGTGGTGGATCGAGTAACGTACCTTCTAATTCCAGCCATTGTCTACGAATCGGGTAGATTGTCAATATTGAATGTTCGTATTATCATGACTTTAGATTTAGGTCTCTAGGTTCTTGATTTGTTTAGTATCCTAATAGTTTATGCTTCTAGGTTCTTTTTGTTTTTGGGTACAGGATTTGGTTTCATATGACATACATATAAACAAATCAAGCATGCTTTCAAACAATCATACAATCATACAAGTTCATGCTAGCATAGCAAAATTTTAGGCTTCCATCTAAGCTTCTGAGTTCAAGTGTCTCATACCACTTTACCCCTTCCACTTATATTTTTACTCAAAAAATTGTCACACCCAAACAATTTCACAAGTGTCTCGATAGCTTAGGTCTTTCGAGGCCACTATACCTGACCATCCTCTACCAACCAAGCATAGATAAACAAGTTCTTTCAAAGTCGTCGATCATTGACCAAACATGGTCTATCATTCTTCGAGTCCAGGCTTCCCCATAACCCGAATTCCTACGTGTCTTATACCACATAGAAACCAGAGCTATAAAATCTTCCCGACCTCCTATCCTGACCAAACAATGATTCTGTTATCACACATTTTCAGTTTCTAACCTATATCCTAAAGTTTTATGTTTTTGATCCACTGTGCCACCCTTGGCTACACCCATGTTCCTACTTAAGGTCTTTTTCCTTGACCTAGGGTTTCAGTCTAGTTGACTCACACCCTCCGTTTAGTCAAGATACCACCTTGAGCATCTTTTTCGACTTCTTGTCAGTTTCTTGGCCTAATTTTTTACCTTCTAATTTTCTTTTATAGAAAGTAAGGATGTTTTTAACTCAAACCACTTGTACAAGCTAGCGAGGCAACCTCCAATAAACCAAAGTCTGCTTAGCAACCATGTTTTTTAGGCTAGATAACCCACCTCCCTTTCAAAGTTTAACTTTACTTGGGACAAGGCTTATCCACTATCACCTCAACTTGTAGTCTTTGTATCCAAATAAAACATTTCAAAACATATTTTTCCTTCTAAAAAACACTTCCCAAAATAGTTTTCAATTTCAAAATAGAAGGTAGCGCATTCAAACTTCAACTCAAAGCTTAGGTCAAATCTAATTGAGTTAATACTTTCTAAATCTAATACCACCATTGGTATAAGATTAAATTTTCTAATTCTAGACCAACAATACATGTTTAGGCTTAACTTTCTATTTCTAGCCTAGTGTTTCTAATAAATGAGTTCTAATGCCACCTTTGGTATCCGATGAAACTTTTTAATTTTGGCCCAGCAACAAATGCCTAGGCTTTGATACCACTTTTGGTAGCAGAGGAACCATTCTCGCCCAATACATCTACTCACTGAGCTCTGATACAACCTTTGTAACAACTCAACCCCCAAGATTGTTTAGCTAATCACAAGGCAGGCCAGGCCATGTTACTTTTACAAATACAAGACTTGTATCACATTTTATTCGGATTATCCCAAGTCTTATTAATTCATGATGAGCACACAACCCAAATAATTTAATTTTTAATTTAATAAAACTAATACAAGGGGATAAAAGAAATATTTTAATTTTTATTTATTCAATAAAATAAAGAAGTACATGCCTTGAATTTTAAATATTTAAGAGAATTAAAAAAAGATTATATAACTCAAAATTAAGACAAAATTAAATTAAACGGAAGTCTTAATAATCAAAACTTGGGCAACATGCATTTACATATAAACTTCTAAAATTTAAAATCCTATCAAATCTCAGTATTCTTCATGATTTAATTTCTTGAAAAATAAGAGGGAAAGGGGTGAGTACATAGCCCAGTAGATCATTATATAAACAACTAAATTATTAATTCAAATCAAAACACATCCAAATTCAAACACTTGTAAACAATTAGGCAATTCAAATAATATCTTTGGTTATTGTTAACATTAAGACTAAAAGGGGTTTTGATCCCTTGATGTTTTTATCAAAATACTCCACTCTTGGATGGAAAGACAATTCATCTTGTCATATTCCATTGTAATAAGGATCTCATGTTCAAATTTCAAGTACTTTGGGTTATACCCATCCACACATAGTGATGAGCCCCACATACACTTAATATATATATAAAGAACACCCATAGCATCACTTAGATTACTATGATAGTACATGGTTCATAAACTTCAAAGTCTTAAACTTAATTCTCATATATTCATGAATTCAAAATTAGAATAGTAAAATTAAGAATAAAGCATTCAAAAAGCATGAAAATAATGCATGGCATGCTTTACAATTCAAATTAAACCGAAGCATGAGAACTAGGCATGGCATGGTGTCATGAATCCTTAAAACATGCATACATGATAATCAAAATCTAAATCATGATCAAACATGTAGGAAACTGAAAATAAAAATACTAAACTAAACATATAAGATGCATGAACATGCTAAAAACTCAAACTAGTAAAGTAGAAGTGTAAGAAAGCCCATCCACCTTAGTTGCTTGTTTGAAAAAAATCCAACAGAGGTTCCCTTCTTCTATGCACTTCAAGAACCACCAGCAACTTCAAGAATGTAAAAGAAATCTAAAATCCTAATTTCTCTCTGTAAATTACTCAAGAACACAAGAGAAGGAAAGGGGTTGCCAAGAAGAGGGCTAGAACAAGCAAAGAAAAAGTGTCAACTCTTTGCCTTAGGATTAAGAAGTAAGCACAATGGAGTTTATATAGATTCTCAAGAGCACAATGGGGCATCTTGGGCAGCTAGAGCAACACAAAAACATTCCAAAATCAAGGAGACAGTTGCATATGACGGCTAAGGTTTGTTGTTCAAGGATATGATGGTAATCTACATGGTCAGTGCCAAGATAGTGTATTTTTATGTTTAGGAAACTATCTTATTCTTGTTTCCTTAGTTTCTTCTTTGTGTGTGACGGCTATGGTTCTCCTTGTGAGCATGGATTAAACTTTAGAAACTTCTAATTAGGTTCCTTCACATGTGTGCACACTCATACACACACATACGGGTCGATTTTGGGTTGTATGGACTATGGGTGCACTTCATCATTTGTGGGTGGTCATGCATTCGTGGGTCCACATAAATTTAATAAAAATTCATTTCTCATTATATAATAGGAATTAAGGACTTTAATCTATATTTTGTGTTCATAATAGACTAATACATATTTCCAAATCGTTTTTTGACTTGGGTGATCTTTATTTCGTTTACTTTCCTAATTTAGACTCCACTGAAAGGTACTAGGCAAATGAAATCCTAATTCTTGGCCAATTGTGCTGATTTTTGGATACGTTGTCTAGTTGATTAGTTCATGTCATGTCATGAAATTTCAGGTCATTCTAAGGTCCTAAGGGGTGCTAAAGGAGGATTTTGGGCTTACTATATTTTCCCCTGAAATGGACCCAATTTCATTTCTCACAAAAATTTCATCCAATTGATATTGAATTTCTCATTTCATTAAGTACAGGATTTTTAGGGTATTACACTGGGTATTTGGCCTTCATCTCAATTTTTAGATCTCTAATGGCCTCTTCTATCCCAGATGTTTCTTGAGAACTTTGATTAAGGGAATGTCATTTGTTCACAAGCTTTGTACCTTGTGGTTGAGGATCCTAATTGTCACTTCCTCATACGTGGCATCGTCTTGGATGTCCACCTCCTCCCAATAGATTATGTGAGAGGGATCGAGTTCATACTTCCTTAGCTTTGACACATGGAACACATTGTGAATTGAGGACATTCTATTCAATAGACCTAACTCATAGGTGCATTCTCTGATTGTTCTAAGTATTTCAAATGGACCAATAAATCTAAGTGATAACTTTTCTTTGTATCCGAACCTCTTGATTCTTTTTTGAGGACTTATTCTCCAAAACACTCTATCATCTATCTAAAACTCAAGGAACCTTCTCTTTTTCATTGGCATAACTCTTTTGTCTACTCTGTCTTGTGGCCAATCTCTTCCGTATCTATTTTACTTGATTGTTCATCTCCTCAAGTTCAGCCCAACCGGTTGGTAATCTACAGGGCCTCCCATAATTTCATACAGAGCTATCTTTGTACTTGCCTAATAACTATTATTATAGGCAAACTTTGCCAAGTGTAGGTACTTGTTCTAGTTTCTCTTGAAGTCAAGGACTTAAGGCCTTGGCATGTCTTTTATTGTTTGAATGACTCTCTCAAACTGACCATCAGTTTGAGGATGGAAAGTGGTGCTCATGGTGAATATGGTGCCCAACTCCTTCTGTAGATTCTGCTAGAACTATGATGTGAATCGAGAGTCTCTATTTGACACTATAGTTTAAGCACACCATGAAGTCGCACTATCTCCTTCACATAGAGTTCTCCGAGCTTACTGACTTAGTCTATAGATCTAGTGGACAAGAAATGTGACACCTTAGTGAGACGATCCACAATTATCTATACAGTATCTTCTCTTTTTTGGTTATGGGATAATCCAGTGACAAAGTCCATAGCAATGTTATTCCACTTCCATTTAAGAATTGGGAGTGTTGTAACATTTTAGTGGGCTTTCTATGCTCAGGCTTTACTTACTAATAGGTTAAGCATTTAGAAACATACTTAGCTATGTTTCTTTTCATTCCTCGATACCAATAGGTCTTTCTAAGGTTTTAATACATCTTGTCACCGCCTGGATGCATCGTGTACTTGGTCCGATGGGCTTCGTTTAATACGATTTGCTTACTTTGTCCATTCTAAGGCACACAAATTCTATCTTCAAGTCTTTGAGTAATTTTAGCATCTAACCTAAAGTTGGTATGCTTACCCTTCCCAACTCCTTCTATTAGGCTTGTGAGTTGTTTATCTTGCTTTTATTCCTCCCTGAGCTAATGCAGAAGATCCAATTGGCAAGTCATTTTATGAAGATAAGCCTGCTTCTCATTTGAAGTCATGCCCAGGTTATAATCCTCAATTACCTGATACATATAACCTTTTTCTTCCTCCTGTTTGTTGAATTTCCTACTCAAAGCATCAACCACCACATTGGCCTTCCCCGAAAGTAGTGTAGTTGGAAATCATAGTCCTTAAGGAACTTCATCCATCTTTGTTGCCTGAGCTTCAACTCCTTTTGGGTGTAGATGTATTTCAAACTTTTGTGATCTAAAAATAGGTCAAATTCTCATCATAGAGGTAATGTTCCAAATCTTTAGGGCAAATACAATGGCAGCCAACTCTAAGTCGTGGGTTGGATAATTTTGTTCATAGATCTTAAGTTGTCTTGAGGCATATTCAACAACATTTCCTTCTTACATTAAGACAACACCCAATCCATTATGTGAGGTGTTAGTTGCATAGCAGACTAATTATACTATAGGTATTTTATGTATAATATGCATTAGTGTAATAGAAAATTTAGGGTATTTGCTTATATTTAGTTAAATATGCATTTAGAGCATTGTTGCATCATTAGTTGCATATTAGCATGATTTAATGTTATTTCTAACATTTTTATATGAATATAATGTCCGAGAAAGGATTTCAATGTTTGTGCAGGTTTAGAATGAACTGGAATAGGAATAGGAGCACGCGAGGAGTTGAAAATGGCCAAAAATGAGAAAAAGTTGCCGACCGCGGTAAACGGAACAAGGAACATGAAGAAAAACAACCCCTCACTGTGGACCGCGGTCGGCGTTCTAGTGACCGCGGTCACCAGTGTGTGTTAACTGAATATCATTCTGTGGACCGCGGTCAATTACCCATGGACTGCGGTCATTCGAGATTTCACGTATTTGGGTTTTGTTTTATCATTCTGTGGACCGCGGTCATCATTTATGGACCGCGGTCGGTCGACGTATTTTATTATTGTAGGGTTTTCTTTAGTGAAAAATTATAAATAGGTCATTGTAGTAGGGTTTTAAGGATGATTTGTTTTGGAGAATGAAATATCTAGAGAATAACGGCTGACAAAGGGGAAAAGGGAGAAGACAAAGAAGAATTGAAGATCAAGGTCCAAGAGTTGAGTATGTTTATTTGTGATCTTAATTCTTTGATGTGTGAACTTTTAATCATGTTAGGCCAGGTTTATTTTAAGTCTAGGATGTAAAACTAGATTGTAGAATCCTGATATTCTGATTTTGATTAATCTATTTCTAAGGTTTTGTTTTATAATTTGGATTCTTAATGCTTTCTTTTTACTGGCCATAAAAGGACTGATTATAGAATGTTAATCTAACTCGGGAGAGAGGATTAATGATCTGAAAATCAGATTATAGACTTAGATCAATCAATTGACCAGGAGGTTGTTGATTGCCTAGGAGGTTGCACGTTATAATTGTGTTTAATGCATTAGACTATTTACTGTAC
>JAJIYU010001750.1:0-33841 GCA_030144865.1 Tinospora cordifolia
TTAGAAGGTAGGGGTCGTTAAATCGGTGCATTGGAATGGCCGATGGCGCGAGCTATAGGAGCACTCATTTGACACGTGTTATGCATCCACTAGTAGAGATAAAAGGTAACGGATCAAGCACGTGTCATTCAGAAAATGTATCAGACTGTGCTTCTTCTTCACTTATAATTGGCTACGCATAGATAGACTTTGCAGGCTCTGAAATAAGAGCAAATCTGATTATTTCGCACATTTGCACTTTGCAGGAATACTACAGCTACTGCTTTGAAATGGCTGATGAAGTTGTTCTCTTGGATTTCTGGGCAAGCCCATTTGTCACGAGGGTGAAAATTGCCTTGGAACTGAAGCAAATCAACTACGAAATAAAGGAAGAAGATCTGCAAAACAAGAGCGATCTTCTTCTCCAGATGAACCCAGTTCACAAGAAAGTTCCAGTTCTGATCCACAACGGCAAACCTATTTGTGAATCCCTCTTAATTGTTCAATACATCGACGAGACTTGGAGCAGCAAAGCCCCTCTTCTTCTACCCTCCGATCCTTACAATCGTGCAGTGGCGAGGTTTTGGGCGGATTATGTTGATACGAAGACAAGAGATTGTTTAAGCAAGGCGTTGTTTAACAAAGGAGAGGATCAAGAAGCAGGAGTGATGGAGACGATGGAATGCTTGAAGTTGCTGGAAGAAGAGCTTGGAGAGAAGGCTTTTTTTGGGGGAGAAGAGATGGGGCTAGTTGATATTGCTCTTCTTCCTTATTATGATTGGTTGTATTGTTTAGAGATGTTTGGGAAGTGGACCTTAGAAACGGAGTTTCCAAAGCTGAATAGGTGGGCGAAGGATTGCCTGCAGAAGGAGAGTGTGGCCAAGTTAATTCCTGGTAAACAGAAGATCTATGACTATGCTTTGGTATTAAGGAAGAAGCTGGGGGTTGATTGATTTCTGATTGATTTACATGCTCGGTATTACATATGATGTTCCGTTTGTTTCATAAGAAAAGGGTCTTGTCAATTAAATTATGTGTAATGAATTATTACGTTTGAAGATTTAAAGCGTTGGCAGCCTGTTATATACATGTGTGTAGCCCCAATTACATTATTATGAGATAAAAGCTGAGTTATGGTCTGAGGAAATAGATCTTGCTCGAAAATTATGGGCATACCATCTCACTAAAAATAACATTCATAAAAAACAAAATAGAAAATATTTTATATTAACATAATTTTTATTAGTTGTAATCTTTAAGTGCCGAAGCATGTTTACAATCTTTGGATGAATCCCTGAAGCTTAATACAATTAGCAGGTGGAAATACAAGTTCAAAATCAACTGTCCCAGCAAGACAACGCAACGCGACAATGCAAGTATTATAAGGCACCAATAACACTATGATACGATGAAGGATTAGAAAACATAGAAGAGTCTCCAATAAGTAGCTGTCTTCCAACCATAGCTGGTGTATCAACACTCTTTAAATGTTGCAAGTCAAGTTTAGCCAATAGATCATGGATGTATTTTACTTGATTTGGATACATTCCAGAGGCATCACGAAATATTTCAATGCCAAGAAAATAATGTGCCTCACCCAAGTCCTTCAAAGCAAACTCACTATTGAGACATACAATCAAATAGTTAATAATAGATGTGTTTTGATCCTTTGAACAAGATATCTTCAACATAAACTAAGATATATATATATATAAAACACCAAAGGAAGAATGACAAAAGAGACATGGTTGCTCTAGAATTAAGGAACCCCCATTTTAACAGTGTAGACTTTAGGCTTCATAGGCTCTGATACCATATGAAAATAACACAAACTTTGCTCAGATCCATACATTCTGAGACAGAGGTACCCTTTTTATTTATATATTGTGAAATGTAAAACTGATTATACTCGTGTCCATTTTGTATTAGTATACTCTAACTAACTACAACCATAATACTCTAAGTACAATCATAATTTGCTACAAATACATTGCATTCTTTTACTTTTTTTGTTGCAAAATAGTTACTGCGGCACCAGACTTCCGTTGCACACTAGTCTTTTGTCTTTTGTTGCACTACTCATCTGTTGTACTTCATAATGAGCTTCCCTTACAATTTCAAAGTATATTATAAATGTTTTAGTTGTTGTGTATGTATAGTTGCATTTAAAATTCGTAACTACTGAATTATGATTTTAACCATTTTCAAAAATTAAATAGTTTGAGAATATAAATTAATGCACCTATCCACATGTTCATCATATGCTTTTGTTTTATATATTTTAATTAGGGGAACCCTATTTCTTCTTCTTGTTTTTCTTCTTCTTCTTTTGGACTATAATAAAAATATAGTTCCACCTGCAATAGAACTTTTAGTGGGGTGTATTCAATTTTGTTTTTTTCTTTGAAATTTTATAAATCTTGAAGGATTTCAAAAGTTTAAGTGAATTTAATATAGACTTTTATAAATTTTACAAAAGTTAGGGTGCATCAATAAATAATTTTATAGACTTTAAAATATCTTTATATTAAAAGTTTAGAAGTAATTTAAACTCTTATAGACTTTATATATAAGATTATAAAAGTTTAAAGTTATTCAATATAAACCTTTACATACTTAAAAATGGTTTTAAAAAGTTTAAGGGTATTTAATTAATACTTTTGTAAACTATATTAAGCATAATGGTATTTAATTTGTGATTAACTTTTATATAGTTATAATTAACTTTGGTAGACTTTTTATTTAAAAAAAATATAGTTTAATATCTTGAAATTCAAAGTATAATTAGCAATGGTTAGTAGTAGTTAATCTTAGTTTAAAATTGAAGAGTTAATAGTGAGGTAGATTGGTGATGATTAGTGAATTAATTAAGGCTTAAAACAAATGAAATAAATCAAAAGTTCGGTGTTAAAATCCTTTGGGTATCAAGGGAAAGTGAATACACGCATGAATACACACACAAGCACACACACACATATATGTATACATCAACTTTCATGTCAATCTAATGATCCCTATAGTGTCACAAGAAAGAAAAGTACATGGCATCATGGCCATAACATGCCCATGAAATAACACACTTGATTCTAATTAGATAAGGTGGGTTGACATGGATTTAAACTTTTTGATGAAAGAAAAAGTACATGGAAAGGTAGGGTGGTGACAAGCTTTTAAATTGGTAAAAGTTGAAAGTGTCTATTAATGACACCTCGATCCTCTCTTCCCGACACTCATGCAACACCAAATCACAATATGAGCTCCTCATTCTTGATTAGAACACCTAAATTTCTTTGTTAGAATACCTAAATCTAGCTAACACATGATCCTAACATAGTCTTACCCTAACCTAACCCTCTCTTTTATTATGAGTTGAATGAGAGAAAAATGAGCACATTCTATAAGTGTTGAGTGAGAGGAAAAACTGCAAAACATGGATGGAGTGTTAAGGTGGTCTTAAAAGTTCAAAGAACAAGGAAATACCCCCATCATAAGCATCTCTCAACTCTCCTTCCAATATTTTACTTATCACCATAATTTATGCATAAAATACACGTAGAGATGATGTCACTTAAATGAGATCTTGAGAGTTTTAAGGATCATGTGTCTAAAACCTCTATACACTACTAGATGGTGGCCACAACCATGATCAAAACACTCTATGAATAATAACAAAAATCTATTATGGGAAGCCTAAGAAACAGTTGACCAAGTACGGTAGTATAACTAGTGTTACTATTATAGAGCCTAAACTTAAAGCTTATTTGATCTCTGGCCCAAACAATAGGTAGATATTCAACCTAAACTCCTTATACCAATTGAAAGAGGACTAACCAAAGATCACAATGCATTAAACACTCACAAGTTCCATAATATAGCCCGAGGACCAAGTCATTAAAGTTGGTGGTTTAAAATTGATTTCAAGGTATGATAGTTGACATAATAGTTGAATTTAAGGCAAAATGTAAAATAATAGGAAATAAATAAACTCAAATGGTTGTGACCACAAGATTTATAGTAAAAAATACTGCAAAAATGCCCCATGAATTACGTAAATTGGAGACTTGAAGTGGCCAAATCAAATGACTGAAGATAGATTGCCACTTCGATGATATTTACTATAAGATGTGGTGCAAGAGAGGAAAATGCACACTTTTGACATTAAATTCCTTGAAACCAATTATCCAAACCATTAAAATGGTGTAGAGCACTGGGATAAAATCAAACCGATGAGGATAATATCTCAAACAAGGCCAAATAGTGCACTACTCTGTACAATATTGCCCAAAGGAGCGTACTAGTCTGTAATACTGCCCAATTAACATTTTTGATGCATGCCTAATTGACATTTTTTATGCATGCCCAACTTTGTACACAAGTTAACTGAATCATGGGGGGATCTAATAATGGATTTAAAAGAGTATTAATGGCCCAAGAAAACACATTAAGACACGAGTTAAAGATGATAAATTGGTATGAAACATAAAGACTAAAAACTAGTACTTGTGTACACGTAGGTGTTATCGCGATTGCACTTGTGGAAAGGTAACTTTACAACACGCTAACTGATCCTTTGGAATATTATAAAGTGGGTAACAATTGATTTATTTGTTATTTCCATTCTAATTATGTATAAACATGTTTAGATTATGAAAATAAACTTCGGGGGATAATTATATTGTCTAATTGCATAGATAAATGTTGTGTGGTATACTTTGTCTTAATGATGTAATATTCGCACTTATTATTGTAACAAGCAAGATCCACCGTAATGATATTGTCCCCATCTTAGCCACCATAGGCCGGGTACAGGATTTTGTCCTTAGCGAGACTCGAAACTAAACCTCTCAAAACGCGTCGACATAATGAGACACCCTCAAATGCACATTTAACCCAGACATAACTCTAGAGTCGGACTGATGTAGGATATTACAATCTATCCCCCTTTGTAGCAATCTTGTCCTCAAGACTCTCACCTTTGTCACACACAGTGGCTTTGATATCATTTGTAACAACCCGAGCCTACCATGATAATATTGTCCCCACCTTTGTACCACTGACTAGGTGTAGAGTTTTGTCTTTGACGAGACTTGAACCTGAGCCTCCCAAAATGCGTCGATACAATAAGACACCCCTGAATGCATGTAATACCCTGACTCCTGAGCCCCATCGTCCACGTCATCTGACGGTATAATTTTCCTTGATCATTAATCTTGGGCCGCCCAGGAGACGGGTTCGTGCTACTTTTTTCTTTTCTAAAACCCAAATCCATGAGGGTTTCTATATACAATAATCTTTGTGCAAAATAATTCAAGGCATCATAATTAAAATCCTTCATTTATTTATACTAATTGAACTTTTACAATGAGAAAATAGATTTGGAAATGAATAAACAATTTGATTTGGGCCTATGTGCCCTACATTGAAATAAATAAAAATTTTCAATAAATAAACTTCCTCCAAACTATCATTAATAACCATATTGTGGACATAAACTTTATCACTTATTGTTTAGGTCGAGTCTGATTTTAATGGATGAACGACTACTAATTCGATTTGAAATGCAGATAGAGATGCCACCCAAGTGGGGTAAAGAACCATCCAGGCGGGGCATACCACTGTTCAGGCCTAGGGAGCCGACGCCACCTCCACCACCTCTGACTTAGCTTGAGCAGGACCCCATATAGAGGCTTGAGGCTGTGATTAGGGTGTCTAACGAGGCTAAGCAAGCCTAAACAACCTCAATAATGGAGAAACTTGATAGATTGGAGGCTGAGAGACAGATGGATGAACCATCCACGTTGGCAAGACCTTCTGTTCTGGCTGCACCCGTGGCGACCGTCGCTCCAGCTATTGTGCTGCCATCACTTACTCCACCTGCACCACCAGGAGCCATTAGTCGAGGCGATAATAGCTCCAGTTGCTCCGATCCAGGACAGACAAGGAGATGAGAGAGCCCACGCTCGACTGATGAATATGGAGAAAAATGCTGAGACCTTGCGAATATCTAAGGCAGACCGAATCTTATTCTCAGCGCATATGATGGACGGTGAGGCCACCAGATGGTGGCAGACTACGGTGAGCATATAAAGCTAGATCACTTCTTATGCTAGATTCAGAAAGCTGTTCCTTCAGGCTTACGTTCTAGAGGCTAAGCAAGAACGTAAGAAGATAGAGTTTTTGAGCATGTGCCAAGGGACCATGATAGTGAGAGAGTACACCTACTGGTTCCTGCAGTTGGAGACATATGCCCCATGGTTGATAGTTGAGCCGAGTGAGAGGGCTGAATTTTATAGACGAGGACCGAGCGTTGCTATCAGACAGGCAACTTCTACGTCTAGGGCTCAAACCTTAGAGGAGGTCCAAAGGGAGGCTCTTCGATATGAGATGGATAGGTTAAATTGGTGCCCTGAGATCTCTATTGTACCGAGTCGCACTCAGCAGACATTGCTACAGATTCAACCATCATATAAGGGTGGATTCGGAGGTTACTAAGGTTTTGGTCGTCACTAGAGGCATAAGAAGAGGAAGTTTTTTGAGGGGTAGTTGAGCACCACTCCCAATCAAGCTGCTATGATGGCAGTTGCACTTGTGGCCACCCCAGTTCAGTTTCAGCCACCGGAAGAGTAGCAGGGTACATTTTATGGGGGCCGAGGTAGAGGCTGTGGTCGAGGCTGTAGACCAAGTCAGGGCTACTAGAGGGACAGAGGCTGCCCCTGACATGTTACCAATATGGACAAGTCGGGCACAAGAGGGCTGAGTGTCCGATTCTTACAGCGGGCCCCAGTTCTTTTACTCAGTCATCAGGGACAGAGCACAGGCCATCACCCAACCTGACCTGGACTTGATGAGGACCTTGGTGGAATGTACTGTTTCACTTCATGATTCATCTTTACATGTGCTAATTGATGTTGGTTCCACATTGTTGTTTGTCTCTAGTTTTGTCGTGGATAGATTGGGGCTTAGATCAGTCAGGGTTCCTACTTTGTTGATGTTGAGTACCGCCGCTGGGAAGCATATCTATCCCAACATGATCTGTGAGGGGTGTGTACTTAGATCAGAGGACTTTGAGACGATTATAGACCTTCAAGTGTTGGAGTTCCTCGAGTTCGATGCTATACTCGGGATGGATTGGCTAGTTACATACCACACATATTGATTATTTTGCCAAGAGGGTTGTGTTTCAGATGCCGAGGTAACTCATTGTTCTCTTTCACGGGAGAGCTTTTGATAGGGAGAATACCCATGGCAATTAGTAACACAACATGATATGGATACCTTGGGTGGTTTGACCACTATAGATGAGGGATCTTCATGAGTGAGTATCAATGAGATCCTTATTGCAAGGGATTTTTCTGATGTATTTCTTGAGGATATATCCGACTTGCCCCCTAAGCGGGAGATTGACTTCATTATTGAGGTCATTCTAGGGACACGAACAACTTCGATTCCTCCTTACCGTATGGTGCCGAAGGAGTTACAAGAGTTGAAGGTTCAACTAGAGGAATTATTGGGTAAAGGTTTTATTACCTCTAGTATGTCACCTTGGGGTGCTCCAGTCTTATTTGTAAAGAAGAAGGATGGGAGCCTCCGTTTATGTATTGACTACCGCAGTTGAACAAGGTGACGATTAAAAATAAGTATCCTCTTCCTCATATCGTCGACTTATTTGATCAGCTTAGGGGTGCCAAGGTGTTTTTGAAGATTGATGTGAGATTAGGGTACCATCAGCTGAGGGTCAGGGAAGAGGATGTGCAGAAGATAGCATTTCGCATTCGATATGGGCACTACGAGTTCTTAATCATGCCGTTCGACACAACGAATGCCCCTGCTATGTTTATGGACCTCATGTAAAGAGTGTTTCAGCCATACCTTGATACTTTTGTGGTTATCTTCGTCGATGATATCTTGATCCATTCGAGGTTTTGTGAAGAGCATGCCGAACACTTAAAGATCGCACTATAGACCTTGAGAGAACATAAATTGTATGCTAAGTTAAGCAAGTGCGAGTTCTGGTTGTTAGAGGTCCGATTCTTGGGTCACGTGGTTAGAGCTGAGGCATTTCTGTTGACCTACTACGGTCGAGGCGATTATCAGTTGGCTGAGACCTGCCACAGTGACAGAGATCCACAACTTCTTGAGTTTAGCAGGCTATTATCGTCGTTTCGTTCGAAATGTTTCAAGGATTGCAGCTTTGATGATGAAGCTAGCCAAGAAGGATACTCCATTTGTATGGACTGAGGGGTACGAGAATGTCTTTCTGAGCTTAAGCAAAGGTTGACATCTACCCCAGTGCTAGTGTTGCCAAAACCTATTTGAGAGCTGACTATATATACTAATGCATCACAAATAGGCCTTGACTGTGTGTTGATGCAAGATGATAGGGTTGTTGCCTTTGCCTCACGACAGTTGAAGATTCATGAGAGGAACTATCCTGTGCATGACCTTAAGCTGGCAGCAGTAGTATTTGCTCTTAAGATATGGTGACATTACCTCTATGGAGAACATTTTATGCTCGGATCACAAAAGCTTCAGATACTTGTTCTCACAGAAGGATCTGAATATGAGATAGTAGCGATGGATAGAGCTGTTGAAGGATTAAGACTTTACTATTGAGTACCACCCGGAGGATGCTCATGTAGTGGCTGATGCTTTGAGTAGGAAACGGGTTGAGACTACAGGTATGGCTAGACACATGTCTCATGAGTGGAAGATGATTGACTTTGCCAAGGTTGTGAGTATCCATGAATCATCTTTCGAGGCCAAAGTCAGTGCACAAATTACAGCCCAACCAGTTTAGGTTTAGAAAATCACGGAGGGACAACCTCGTGATGCAACCTATGATATGGGTAGGGGTTGGGTGGAAACCACTTCTCGAGGACAGTGGTTACTTGATTCATAGGGTGCATTGAGGTTTAAGGGATGGCTGTGGGTACGAGATGATGTCGGCCTGAGACATATTGTGCTCGAGGAGCTACACTGCTCGAGATATGTTGTTCATCCGGGCGCCAATAAGATGTACCAAGATGTTAAACGCACATATTGGTGGCCTGAGATGAAGTGAGACATAGCAGTCTTCATCCAGAGATAAGATACGTGCTAGCAAGTTAAGGCTGAGCACCAGAGACCCGGTGGATCCTTACAACCCTTATCTATATTAGAGTAGAAGTGGGAACACATAACTGTGGACTTCATTACAGGACTACCTTATACTCAGAGGAGACATGATGCTATTTGGGTAGTTGTGGATCGTTTAACGAACTCAACCCATTTTCTTCATATGAACACCAAGAATTCAGTGGAACAGTAGAGTCGCCTCTACATTAGAGAGATTATGAGGCTACATGGGGTTTCCTTGTCCATCGTGTCTGATAGAGATGCTAGGTTCATGTCCTTATTTTGGCAGGCATTGCAGACTCAGTTGGGGCGAGTGATCCAGATTTTGGAGGATATGTTATACTCTTGCATTATAGATTTTGGTGGCAGTTGGGAGGATCACTTGGCCTTGTGTGAGTTTGCTTATAATAATAGCTACTAGTCGAGCATCGGAATGACACCATTCGAAACGTTGTATGGTCGACCATCTAGGTCCCCTACTTGTTGGGCCGAGACACGTGATAGAATAGTTTTAGGTCCCGCCTTCATAAACGAGCAGAATGAGAAGATACAGAAGATCAGACAAAATCTGAAGGCTGTTCAGGACTGACAGAAGAGTTATGCTGATAATCAAAGGAAGGTCCTTGAGTTTAAGGTTGGTGAATATGTCCTCCTCTGCATTTTGCCTCGAAAGGGGCAAACACGCTTCAGAATTTTAGGGAAGGTTGCACTGAGATATATTGGGCCGTTTGAGATCCTTAAGAGGATAGGCTATGGCTTATCAACTAGCATTGCAACCATAGCTATCAGGTGTACATAACGTGTTCCACATTTCTATGTCGAGGAAGTATCACCTCGAACCCTCGCATGTTATCGATTGGAGGCATGTAGAGTTGCAAGACGATTGTATATACGATGAGATGCCTATGACTATCATCGATAGAGCTATGAGGAAGTTGTGCAACAAGAAGATATCTATGGTACGAGTACGCTGACAATTTCATAGTGCTGAGCAGGATACACGAGAGAGTGAAGATTTCATGATTCGACATTATGCTGAGTTGATGAGTGTTGCTCCTTGACTTCCATTATCTTCATCATAGTAAATTTTGAGGACAAAATTTTCTATAAGGGGGGAAGAATGTGATAATTCATAGTTTTGATACATAATTAATGGGTCCGATACATGTATTTTTCTGAAATTTTTAATGGAAATACATGGATTTTCTCAATTTCGTCCTATTTTTGATTATTTATGTGACGACCCACATTTTTGACATCGGATTGACGGATCCGACATTTATGTACTCCATGTATTTTCTGAAATTTTAATGAGAAAATACAAAATTTTTTCCAATTTTTCTCAATTTTTGATTAATTATTAAGAAAAATAGAAATAATTCGAGAAAATACAATTTTAAGGAGAAAACACATGAAAATATTAGGAAAAGGTGTTTTTTAGAGGAAAATAATTTATGAGATTAATTTATGAATTTTTGGAGCAATTATCGGATTTTTAGAATGATAAATGGAATTTTTGGAGAAAATAATTAAATAAATTATGAAATGGTGTATAACATTGGTATTTTGATGGGAAATGATGAATTAGACAATTTATGATTTTAGAAGATGAAAAATGCAAAATTTTGATATATAATACATATATATGTGTATATGTATTGGTAAAAAAGAAAAATGAAAAACTAAAAAAATAAAAAAAATAAAAAAATAAAAAAAATAAAGGGGGGGACCTGGGCTGACCTAGGCGCTGGGCTTGGGCCGGCCTAGGCCCCACTGGGTCGAGCGCCCGGGCCAGCCCACGCGCCAAGAGGAGGGGTCCAACCCCCTCTTGTACGTTTTTTTGGCCGATTTTTGATCAAATTTTTTGGATTTTCAGCAGATATTTTTCCAGCAAAACTATGGGAGTTCATGGTTTATAACCCATAGTTTTGCCATCACTTCATGGCCTCCAATTTGGCCAATGAAGGCTGCCAACTGGGCATCCAGCATATGATACGAAGTGCCACTTGGATGCCACATGTCATCCATACCCTTGCCAAGCAAGCATCCTCATGCAATAAAAAGGGCATTCTTGAGCTCAAACACAGAATTTTCAGATTCTGTAACTAACTTTCCAAGCTCAGAACTTCTTCAATTCTCCACGAAATCTTGCAAATTATAGCTTGATTTGAAGCTTGTACCACCACCTACAAGATCCTACAAGTAGTTTGCCCAGTCTTGGAGCCGTTTGAAGCAGAAAATATCAAGAAGAGGGCTGTCCAGATTGCTTAAAACCAGAAAAACCAGAAAGTGTGTGCTGGAACCACTTTTGAAGCCTTGAACCTTGGCCATTTGCAGTTCCTTTTTTAAGGTAAAATGGTTCATTGCTTTCATTTTCGTATATACTTTGATCTCAAAGAGTTAGAGAGTGAAAAATAGGGCCTTATGCATGATTTTAGGACCCTTGAAGTTGGTTGAGCAACCTTGGAAAAGCTCATACCAAGACCAATCCAGACTCATCCCTCAGGTGAAACCCTTCACTTTACCTCTCATGAAGTGTATTCAAGTGTCCAAGTGGTAGAAATTGCATATTAGAACGTTTAATACGTCTTGTGAGTATCTGGTATTCACTGTGCGACATACTGTTGCAACAGTGCCGATAGAAAAAGGTTGAGATTAGAACAAGAGCTATATTTGGGACACTTCAAGGCACCCTTTCAGGCTAGAACCAGAGGCATTATAGACTCCATAATAGAGGTTCCAGAAAGGTATAAAGACTTGACCTTGAACTCTTATGGATGTGTCTTGTTATTCATGCAAATATGCCATGATTATAGGGTGCTATAGCAAATTCCTTGTGTTCTTTAGAATGTAACAGAATATTGATGGAATGATAGACATGTTTTTGATGTTGCATGCCACTGATTCAAAGTGGTTGTGATTAGTGAATGTGTTATGACCTTAAAACTGTAAGTAGACACAAGGAACAACCCATAGAATGGTGAGTGAATGAGGGAAAAGAACACTAGAAGATAGTGGAATCCATGAACCCAAAAATTTCCTGCAATTTGGCCGAAATTTCTGAGATCAAATTGACTTACCAAACCATGATAGATTGAGCTGAAATTTGGTGGAGAGGCCCTTAGATATGTCTAGAAGTTGCCTACAAAATTTCAAGACATTTTGATGTGTGTAGCTAGGTCAACTAAGGAAAACAGTCACTGCCTATCACAGGGGATATGGGATCTGTGCAGTTCCTGTTATCATGCTTAGAAACCTTAGTAAATGAGGTCCAAAAATTTTAATTCAAAATTATAGGGAAACTTTAGGAAGCCTAAAACAGTTCTGAAAAGTTTGGCACAAATCCGATGAACGGATTGCCCGCAGAAAAATTGAAAAAATGGTTGCGCAGATAGGGTCATAGGCTAAGGTTTGTGCCTAAGTAGTGGGAATTGGGGATATTGACCCTTTTTGGCCCAATTGACTCCATAAAGACCAAAATTTACCTTGTGTGATTCTGTTGACCAACAAGGTCAGTAAATGATAAGTTGACTAGGGTTGACCAAGATTGATCAAGGTCAATCAAATGGACTTAGTAACTAAGGCAAGGGAACGAACGTATGTAAACTAGTCTTGATTAGGTCAAGTAATTGATTAACCAATGATATAGAATTAGAGTGAGCCAAGTCCTATATTAATGATAAGAAGTTACGTTGATTTCGCAGGACCCAGTGCTAGCGGGACGCGACAAGTTGCGAGAGGAGCGCCAATAGCGGAGCATTCCTGTGAGTAGTGTTTTCTAACTCATTTCTTAGAGCTTGTTATTCTGTGCATTATGAAAATGGACTACATATTGTGACGGACTTGCATTCTTTTAAATGGGTTTTAAATGAAAAGTGCACCGACACTCGAGGTCTGAGAGTAAGAGGTGACCACCTAGAACAGAGTACCTGCCAGGGGGTTCTGTGGGCCTACGATGATGGCAATGGTAATAAGACCTAATCGGGCTGTCACTATAAGGTAACGACAATAAGTATTGGTTGGTCGTTACGATGATGACAACGACAATAAGACCTAATCGAAGTCGACACGATGCGCCTAACTGTCTACAACCCGCTCGAATGATTTTTAATCCCCTCAGAGAGCTTGCGGCCTCGGCGAATGTTTTTCATTATTTAACAGTTTTTCAATGAAGGTGCACGACTGCATCATGGATTTAAATGGTGTTTACTGTTGTATTCACTTGCATAATGTTATTGCTCATGCATTCATGGCACATGTTTTTAATTGTGAAATACTTGTTTTAAGTTTGAATTAGATTGCATTACTCAGTGAGCCACCATGGACAATTAGGCTCCATACTCTAACTTTTCAGGTTTTTCAGCAGCAGATAAGGGCAAGGGAGTGGTCATCGCATAGAGCCGCGTTCCCTTACTCTTTTGGTAGGACTTCTTTGTATTTTCCTTTCTGTTATCGTCTTTTGAGGGTTAGGACCTATGTATAGGGTTGAGGATAGCCTGTATATAATGAATAGTTTCTCCCGTTGCTACACATGTTGTAATGACCCATTTTGAAAATATGAAGTTCTTATTGGTGTTCGTATGTTAAATCTCTTCTGCATTTCCTGTGATTACTCTGAAAGTGTGTGATGTGGTGTTGTATGTTGAGGTTTAACAGTGTCTTGGCAAGCTCGACTTGCCAGTGGGTTTGTTGGGACATTGTGCCAGTCGGTTCGCCCTTCATCCTAGGGAAGGAGTCCCGACAATTTATTGAAGAAAATTTGAATAATTGAAAAATGCAATTTTGGAAAGAGAATACATCAATTAGGGTAAAAATATAAATTTTGGGAGAAAATATGATTTTTTTTGGGTGATTATTGAATTTTTAGAGTAATTATTGAAGTTTTGACATTTATTGGATTTTTAAGAGAAAAATATCAAATTTTGGGGTAAAATATGTAAATGTCTGAAGGAAATGTATAAATAGGGGAATATGAGAATGTTTGAAAAATTTTGGAGGTTAATGATGACTAAATAAATTATTGGGGATAAAAAATGTGTCTATAAAGAAATGAAAAAAAAAATGAATGAAAATGAATGGGGCTTGGCACGGGCTAAATTGCATGGGTTAAGAGTTGCATAAGCTAAAATTTCTCGGGCTAAGTTGGCATGGGCCGGCCCATGCACCAACCTAGCCCAACCACCTCTTTCTTTCTCTTTCTTCTCTCCATCCCTAATTTCCAGCCAAAACCATCCTGATTGCAAAAGATCATCCAAAGAACTTAACCCCAAAAAAAAAGGAATTTTTTTTTTTAGAAATTTCAGTTTTAATCCAACAACATTCAAACCCTCGTATCTTCCTCATCCTATCTCGGATTTGAACATTCTATGAGGCGTTGGAAAGCTTTCTGTACCATCTACAAAGAGGTGCAAGCCTTGGATAGAAACCACAGATCATTTGAAGCAGAAACAACCACAAACATTATTGTTCGTCATTGTTAGAACCCAGAAAAGTGTGTTCATCTGAGTTTGTGAGATGAATTCCTAGGCCATCTGAGGTCGACTCTTGAAGTAAAATGACTTATTTTAATCCTTATAATGAGTAATTCATTTCCTATGTTATAAAGAATGACAAATGAACACTTGAAACATACAAAAAATGGTGACAAAGTAAGCTACTTGATATGCATTAATTGGTACTTAGAAAATTTTTGGAAAACCTGTTATGATACCATGATTTCATGCTTGTTGTTATGAATTTTTAAAAATACGTAGACATGTCCAATTGACCTAAAATTTGGAAGGTATATTTCTGAGATAGTTAGTGACGTTGTGTAAAAGTTTGGTCTCAAATCAATAAGTTTACAGTGGTCAAATGAATGGACCATTGACTAGCTTTCACTTGCAGTCTGGGAAACCAAAAGTTCCTGATATCCCTACTAAACGAGGTGCAAAAATCATGAAATAAAATTCTCGTAACTCTTTGAGAAGTTTATATCATATCTAGAAAGTCTCGTGCAAATTTGACATACGAATTGACTGCAAAAAAATTGTAAATTTTGCTGCGTAGGTAGAGCAAAGAGATCAGAAAATGAACAAAATTGACCAATTTTGACCAAGTTTGACCAATTGACCAAGTTTGACCGAGTCGAATTGGGGTTGACTAAAACCAATTAGGGATAGAAAGACTAAATTTACGTTATATTTCACAGAGGAACTGAAATTAAGTTGAACATAATGCAGATTTGAGCGTATATCAGGGGACTGGGCCGAGTATCGAAGGAACATTGGTGCGCGTGACCCGAGGTAAGTAGTTTAATTTAGTAGTTTTCTGTAACTTGTGTTCCTTGCATAAAAACTTGTGTAAAATGATATGGTTTAAATGGTTTCATGAGATTAAGATACATTTGATTGTTTTGAGATGTGTAGATATACACGGGTAATGAGACCATAGGCTCGAGGGTTGAGCGTCGGGATTAGGGTACATCATGTGATTGAGATTAGACTCGAGGGTCGAGCATTGGGGTTAGGGCATATGATCAGTGCGCCTAACTTCTGAACCCACTCGAATCACGACACTTGAGGGCCGAGCGTCAGAGTTTGGGTATTAGATGAGTATGCCTAGCTCACGACCTGCTTAAGTGGCCAGTACGCCTGACTCAGGACCTACTCGAGCGATGACCATAGGTTGGGTTTGCTGATTTGACCCTAGCCTGGATGCAATTTTTAGTTGGCATGTATTGAAGATGTTTTTATAACTGTTGCACTATCTATAATTGCTTTTATACTATGCCATGCATTCAAGTATTACGTCATTTTTACTGTTCATGCATACATGTATTGTTTTCTTTTGGAATGTTGGTCATGGGCAATATGTTGGTGTTATTACTCACTGAGCCACGTTAATTTTAGGCTTACTATTCTACTAATATTTCAGGTTCTTCAGTTACTGATAGAAGAAAAGGCATGGTGATTACCTAGTTCCCTTGACGACTCCTTGTCTCTTTTCTGGTCTTTTTGTTTAAGGTTGGTCATGTTTATGTATGTGTACAAGGTCAAACATACATTTTGGACAATGCAATATGGAATTTAATGATTTCCCTTCAAAATGTTTGCTTACTTTTGCACTTGAGTCTTGAAATTATTCTTATATCGTTTGTTATTGGAAATTGGAGAGGCTTAACAGTGGTTGAGTGAACTTGACATGGTGAGTAAGTTCATCGTGCTACTGTGTCGGTTGGACCACTCTTCAGCCTAGGGAAGGAGTCCTGACACATCACTTTGGAGTCAGATTGATGTGAGATATTACAATCCACCCCCCTTGGGAGTAGTCCTATCCTCAGGGATCAGGAATCTAGAGTGATGCTTGGGCTAAATGTACATTCAAGGGTGTGTTGCTTACCTTGCAAGTGTACAGGTTTGCACTAGTATTAACCGATGAGACCGAATATCGTCCTCAGGGACAAATGGATTTACTAAAACACCTTAAATCCCAATTTAATGATGGTCTTCATTTTATCAAGGCTCCTCATGCAGTGAGTATATCAATTTCTGAATAAAAATCTAACCTAATAGGAGTGATAAAATTTATTTTTAGAAAACTTTATAAAATAGATGTCTAGAATAGTGAATGCCACTATATAACCTATGATTCTCATTTTAGATCATGAAATGTCTACACTATGAGTTCTAGCGCTTGTAATGAAGCCCTCTCCCGAGGCGCTTCAATATCTATTAGAGTTGTCTTATAATGCCCTCTCCCGAGGTGCTTAATCAACAACCTAATGTTGTGAAATCAAAAGTCCTGTGCAACTCCCTAGATAAGCTAACAACCCTCTGGTCAATCAACTATTCTAAGTTTATATTGTGATAACCATCCATTAGACCCCTCTCCCGAGTTAGTCTAATGCCTTGAGCTCTTTATGTCTATGGCTTGTAAACAAAAAGCATTAAGCATACACAACATAGAATAGTGTTTTTAAATTAATAGCATTAACAAGAGATCACAGTTTATACAATGGTCATCACATCTTAGACAAAGAGAACTAATTAGCTAGATATGAAAGTAATAGAGAACATTAAACAATGAAAAAGAAATCTAATCATTCTCAAAACTTGGTAAAAATCTTCAATCCCTTCTTGAAACACTGGATTTTGCCTCTTTCAATCATCACAATTGAGATTTTTCGAATTGGGTATATTTTGGCTTTAATAACCTTTCCTATTTATAGTCTCGCATTAAAAAAACCCTAAAAGTACGAGAAACCTAATAATTAGTTCATGTGACCGCGGTCAGTATTATTCTCCAATAAAAACTGGGATTCCCTCGTTCTGTACACTGCGGTCCACTGTTTTTGTCCATGATCCACGTTCTGGTTACGACGGTCACTGCTTGACCAACCGCAGTCACCAGTGAGCTCTGACATTGTTCTATTTTTCTTCTACTACCTCGATCTTCAGTTATTCGACCGCGGTCACTTGATGTTTTCTTCATGATTTCCTCTTTTTTTGCCTTCATGTGGTGCAATTTCTCCTTTGGCTTCAACCTGAACCTGCAATACACTAGATTTTCTTCTCTAGACATCATTTTCTCATAAAAGAACTTCAAATCTTGAAAACAAAGCTTATAGTGCAATGAAACAATGCAAATCCGTAAATTACATGCTCATGCTACTAATTATGCAGAACTTCGCCTAATTTTCCTTTTATTTCCTATAAAATGCAATAAATCACCTATAATAATGTTAGTCTGTTGTGCAACTAACAAATACCTCCAAACTTAGATTGTTATTTGTCTTTGAACAAAGACTCTAATTTAAGGAGCTCACCCAAGCCATAAAAAATATATATATTTATTTTTCTTTCACTCATCATTGTAAGCTCTATCTTCCATTCTTGCAATATGATTTATTAACACCTTCTTAAGGCAATTCAGGTTGTCTAGATTTTCAACTCATCAACCATTCTCCTTTAACTTCACCCTCTCATTTGTCAGTATCTCAATCCTCCTAGACTTGTAGGTAATTTACAGGCACCATCTCACTGAAAAAGATCCTTTCCTAATACTTAGGTACACAAACCCACTCAGTTCTCTCCTCTATCTATCTTCTACTCAGTTCAAACTATAATCAGGATCAAAGGTCTTTTCTTTTGGTTGTAACGTGGTCTGGTTTAAGGTACAAGTTTAATAGGGATTTAAATCTGACTCAAGTGTACACTCCTAGCAATAATGCCAACCTAATTTGTTTGATTTTCTTTGTATAGCTTGATCATTTCTGCTCAATCCTTTGTTTTTCTTCATTCTCACAACCTCATCTTCATGACTCCCCCAAACTTATTTCATCTTGAGCATTTCAAATTGTATTCCCACCAACAATGAATGTGTAATGATGGTGATTCCACACGAGGCTCAATCCAAAATGGAATGTGTATACTCATATAAAAGTAGACAATTGGCTACTATTGACAATATGAAAGTACTGAATACTTATAACGATTTTTTTTTTAGTGGAGTGTAAAGAATTGGAACAAAAATTAAAAACACATATATTAGCATCCCCTCCTTCCTTCACATCCTCAGAATAGGTGGTATTAGAACTATGAGTGCACACAATTAGGTTCATCTAAAATATTCACAAAAGGATCGAATGTTTATACATATATTTGGGATCAAAATAAGAAGACAGGCTATAAGGCTCAAAATTGGCTACAAGGGATTATAAATGTTGGTTCTGGCCTTTAGGCTAAGACTCAAACAATAGTGGCCTACTTCATTTCCTTCTTAAAGTCATTCGTAAGCAGTATTCAATACAGATTTGATCATTTTAAGGGTCTGAGGGAAGTTTTCTCTATTTGTGATTGGTTTCCACTCCTCACTTTCTCAGCTTTAGATTCTCAATCTACCTAAGACTTAAGGGGTCTGTTAAAGTCAAAATTTTGACAAACTGAGCACACAGACTATTAGAAGAAACCCTAGATCTTTGCTTCACCATACTGTAGGAACTTTACAATTTCATAGGTTACTTAGTGAAAATATGTACACAAATATATATGTACATACATATATATTAAAAATAATTTATTTATTTATTTATCTATTTTTAACATGGACAATCTATCCTAAATGCTTTCCTAAGATGCATCTAACATATGCAAAACAATTGATTTAAGAAAGAAAATACTGTGAAATTAAAAAAAAAATGACAAAACTAAACAAAAACTAAACCTGCTTGTTGTGTGTTGAGGTGTTAAACACATACCCCCAAACTTGAATGGTGCCCTGTCCTCAACAACACATAAATTCGCATGCATGGAAAAGAACACAGCATGACATGCATTCAGAGATAGAAAAAATTAGTTGGACAAACACAAAAATTTGGTACACAGGTAAGACCATTTATAAAAAGTAATGCATCAACAAAAATAACTATCCACAGTCACAAAAGTGAAGTTTTGAAAGCACCAAAAGACAGAAAGAAAGTAAAGGAAACCAAGGCTTAGAGGTCATCTCCAAAGACTTCTTCCTTGGTAATGAAATCATTAACTTCCCCGCCATCATCATCATCATCATCATCCTCATCTTCGCTTATTGGTGGAGTCGGGGGTGCTGGTGGCGTGCAACAAGTCATAGCCATGTAGGGTAGGCAGCAAGGAGGAGGATAAGCCTATGCCATACTCAGGTCCTTGCGGTGGAGCCACTGAGTGATATACGCCATCCAGTGCATCACGGTGTGCTTAGAAGAAGAGGGCGCAGTAGCGGCGAATGAAGATGGTGGTGCATCAGAAGGCGGTGCAGGGGCAAGTGTAAAGCTAGTCGGATCAGCAGCTAGTGAAGGTGACTCAGTCGAGGCCCGATGCCTCTTAGCAAAAGTAGAAGTGAACATCTTCACCGCAATATGATCTTTCGTCTTCAATAGAGGCTCACTCTTCTCCCATACAACCCTGCTTTCCTGCACAACTCTGTAATGAGGGTGGGGTGAGGAAGATCTACATTGGTCTTGTCAATAGCAGACCTGATGGAGCTGAAAATAATTGTTCCAATGTTGATTGGGAACCCTTTCATGATGCAGTAAACTAAGACAACTCGCTCAACAGTGATCCTGTTAATAGCTAGGGAAGGAAGAAGATTAGCACAAACTAAGTACAACCAAACCTTAGCTGGGGTCTGAAATGTAGTCTTCACCAAATTGACAGGCCGATTGTTATAGCAAACCCACGAGGCCCCATCAACACATAAAGTCTGCAACACCTCATCTGGGTCAAATCTGGGGAGAAGGTTATAGTACTCATTTGATGAGTCCGCAGGAAGGCCATAAACTTCATTAATGGCTGTTGCGCTGAATTGCACCCATTTTTCACGAACCCAAACTGTAGTGCCTTCCCTATCTGGAGCGTTGGTGTAGAATTCATGTACCATTGGGACCATTGTAGTGGAAGGCATCTAAATAAGCCGCTCCCAGTGCCGAGCAGCCACCACATCGTCAATGCCAATGTTGCACTTCTCCTGCATCAACATAATTCCTCTCTTGGGAATAAGATGACGATTAGAGCGTATAAGGTTGAACCGCTGCTTTGCAGCAGCTGTTCGGAAGCGGTTGCAGTCGGCAAGCGGTGCCAATTGCTTCCCTTTAGAGGCAGGGTGTTTCATTCTTGGAGGCCTGCAACAGTAGCAATAGTTGGCAAAGAAAACAACAAAATTCATACAGTAGTTTGGCTAATGAGATTACATACTAAAAATGATTTTAAACAAGTTGAAGTACATTAGTCCACAAGTCAAGCATCCAAAACATCAAAAATGTTATCAAGACAATCAAAAGATAAACTTTGCAATGCCAATGCCACTATATTCAATTAAAATAACTATGAAATACGCTTCATCACATTAAAACAAAAGAGCCAATAGCCAAAAATGCTCATGAACAATGATTTGTGCAAGTGTTTGCCTCAAATAAATCAGTAATCGTTCACACATGGACTGAAAAGGACGGAAGTTGAAAACTTTTGATCAAGGCAAACCATTTCAAGTAAGAAAGATAAGATTCAACTCCAAAAATCTATCTAAATATGAAAATAAAGCAAAGAAATAATGAAAAGTAAAGTTAAAACACCTACATTATCATTGGAAAATGAAAAGAAGCTCTGGAGATTGAAGGGAAAATGAAAAGCCACAGAAAGATTTTAGAAATTTCGGAGCAGAATAAAGCAAAATGACCGTGGTCTAACTTAAAAAGACGCACAAATTGTAGTCAGTGCTTTATGGACAGCGGTCTATGCGTGAGATTCGAAACGATGCATTTTCTAGGTTCGGGCTATTGCAGTCCGTAGTGGTGTTCAAAAGTTTGGACCGTCGTCCATTGAATATGCAGAAACACCCATTCTGGTGACTGCGGTACACAGAAGCATATGCTTCTGGTGACTGCGGTCCACTGAGTTGCACAAACCATGACATTCTGGTGACTACGGTACACAGAATCAATGATTTTATGGACTGCGGTACATGGACGATAGGCATCCGTGTGTGTTTTGTTAACCGCAGTACACAGAATCAGTGATTCTGTGGACCACGGTAACCAGTGTACTGTTACCCCATTTCCAATTCTAACTGTTTGGAACCTATATCTTCAATGAAATCCAAGAAAAATAGAGCTAAACACATGAAAACAATCACAAAAAATACACTTGAAAACTCTAATTCAATAGTGGGTTGCCTCCCACTCAGCGCTATGTTTAATGTCGTTAAGCTCAACGAGGATACGGTGTTTCAATCTTGTAGTCTTGCCATTTTAACAGTCTACTTGGGTTCCCCATAGAATATCTTCAATCTCTGACCATTTACTTTGAATTTATGGCCATCTAGCAAGCTTTGCACTTCCATTGCACCATATGGGAAGACTTGAGTAACTAGGAAAGGTCCTGACCATCGAGATTTCAGTTTTCTAGAAAGAACTGGAGTCTTGAATTAAATAACAACACTTGCTAGCCAGGTTTAAAATCTTTCTTTTTAATGAGTTGATCATGCCATTTCTTTGTTCCTTCTATATAAATGGTGTTGTTCTGAAAGGCGTCCTGGCGAAACTCCTCAAGTTCAACAAGCTGCAGCAAACGATTCTCTCCACAAGCTTTTGCATCAAAATTCAACTTCTTTATGGCCCGGTAAGCTCTGTGTTCTAATTCACAACGCAGGTGATAAGACTTTTCATATATTAATTGATACGGAGGCATACCAATGGGTGTCTTGAACGCTGTCCTGTATGCCCACAATGCATCATCCAATTTCAGAGCCCAATCCTTATGGTTTGTTCCAACCGTCTTCTGTAATATTGCCTTGATTTCTCGATTAGACACTTCAGGTTGTTTGTTAGTCTGTGGATGATAAGGTAATGCAACCTTGTGTCGCACGCCATACTTGGTGAGAAGATTGTTAAAAATTTTATTGCAGAAATGTGTACCTTCATCACTCACAATTGTTCTAGGCGTGCCCAAACGGGAAAAAAATGTTGCGAGAGAGGAACTTCAACATAACTTTAGCATCATTCTTTGATGTAGCCACTTCTTCGACTCATTTAGAGACATAATCAATTGCAAGCAATATATATTCTTTGTCGTCTGAAGGTGAGAAAGGTCTCATGAAGTCTATGCCACACACATTGAACAACTCAACCTCTACAAAAGAGGTGAGAGGCATTTCATTTTTTTTTGGAGATGTTTCTTTATTTTTGACACACTTCACACGTCTTCACGAATTGATAGACATCTTTTAGCATGCTTGGCCAATAAAATCTGCTCTCAAGAACACACCTTGCTATACATTGATGGTTGTAATGGCCACTATAAGGTGAAACATGGCAATCATGAAGGACTTTATTAAAGTCCATTTCTGGGATGCAACGGCGGATCACTTTGTCAGCACATCTCCGGTACAAAAACGGGTCATCCCAAAGATAGAACTTGCTTTTGTGTATGAAGCGCTTTAGGTGGCTTTGACATAGGTCTGGTGGAGTAGCGCCCGTAGCTTTATAGTTGGCAAAATCTACATACCATGGTGCGTTGTCACTGACAATCAAGAGGTGTTTATTAGGAAAAACTTTCACAGTGCCTGTTGGATCTGGATTTGCTTCATTGGACAAGTGGGACGAATGATCTGCTACCACGTTCTCTGTACTTTTTTTGTCTATCACCTCTATATCAAACTCTTGTAGCAATAAGGTCCATCTTATCAATCTGGGCTTTGCGTCATTCTTTGCGAAGAGTTGGCGGATGGCCGCATGATCAGTGAAAACCTTGACATGTAATCCCATAATTTATGCCCTGAACTTGTCACATGCAAAAACAATAGCCAACAACTCCTTTTCAGTGGTAGTATAGTTCTTTTGAGCATCATCCAACGTTTTACTTGCATAGTATATAGCTCTGAACATTCTATCACGTCTTTGTCCTAAAACAACGCCAACCGCATAGTCGCTAGCATCGCACATGATCTCAAATGCCTCCCCCCAAACTGGTGTAGACATGATAGGAGCAAAAGTTAAAGCCTTTTTAAGTGTACTAAAGGCTTCTATACACTCAACTGTAAAATTAAACTTAGCTTCCTTTTCTAGCAAATTACACAACAGCCAAGTGATTTGGGAGAAGTTCTTAATGAATCTTCGATAAAAACCTGTATGCCCCAAGAAACTTCTCACCTCTCGCATTGTTGTTGGGGGTAACAACTTTTCAATGGCTTGAATCTTTGCCATGTCCACTTCAAGACCGTTAACAGAAACTTTGTGGCCCAAAATAATACCTTCTCGAACCATGAAATGACACTTTTCCCAGTTAAAAACTAGGTTCTTTTCTTCACAACGAGAGAGGACTCTTTCCAGATTAAGTAGGCATTTATCAAATGTTTCACCAAACATCGAAAAGTCATCCATAAATACCTCCATGATGTCTTTAATCATGTTTGAAAAAATTGTTATCATACATCTCTAAAAGGTAGTTGGTGCATTGCATAAGCTAAAAGGAATCCTCCTTAATGCATAAGTTCCATATGGGCAAGTGAAGGTTGTCTTTTCTTGATCCTCTGGTGCAATGACTATCTGATTGTATCCTGAGTACCCGTCTAAGAAGTAATAAAAATCATACCCAACAATTCGATCCAACATTTGATCCACAAACGACAAAGGGAAGTGATCCTTGCAGGTAGCTTTGTTCAACTTTCAATAATCTATGCACACATGTCATCCTGTTATTGTCCTTGAAGCAATTGTCTCTCCTTTCTCATTTGTGACAACCGTAATCCCTCCTTTCTTGGGCACAACATGAATGGGACTAACCCATAGCGAATATGATATTGCATAAATAATTCCTGCATTTAACCACTTTATCACTTCTTTCTTCACAACATCCTTCATGATAGGGTTGAGTCTTCACTAGGGCTCCACTATAGGCTTATGTGAATCCTCCATTAAGATCTTGTGCATACAAATCGTTGGACTTATCCCTTTGATATCTTCAATGGTCCATCCTATAGCAGCTTTGTGGTCTTTCAACACTTTCAACAACTTCTCTTCTTGGGCATGGGTCAATGAAGGGGAGATAACAACTGGGGATGATGGAGCTTCATCCAAATAGGTATATTTCAGATGTTCTAGAAGCGGTTTCAAATCAACTGCCCTAAGAGTTTCTTGAACATCTTCAGGTTGTTAAACTTCGGATAATTGTTCTTCGAAACTATTTGATTCTAGTGGGCATGCTTCCAAAGCTAACACAACTAGCTTATCATCTTTAGTCATGGATTGGGGGAAGGCCAGTGAGTGAGAGATACATCCCACCACATCAACAATGCAAGAGTTCAAAACTTTTACCCTTTTGCACTCATGCAAATGATTGGGGTAGTTCATTGCTTTATAAAGATTGAAAACAACCTTTACTGCATTCACTTTCAAGGTTAATTTTCCCTTATGAACATCTATGAGTGCATGTCCTATAGCCAAAAACGGTCTCCCAAGGATGAGTGGTATTTCACAATCTTCTTCCATGTCTAATACTACAAAGTCCACTAGAAATATGAACTTATCCATATTAACTAACACATCCTCAGTGACACCCTTTGGATAAGTTAAGGATCTGTCTGCTAGTTGAACGGTGATTGTAGTTGGCTTGATTTCTGACATTCCCAACCTCTGGCATACTGATAAAGGCATCAGATTAATGCTTGCCCCAAGGTCACATAACGCTTTCTCAAAGATTTTAGAACCTATATTGCATGGTATGGTAAAACTACCCGGATCTTTCAACTTCTGAGAAAGTTTCTTTTGTAGATGGCACTACACTCTTTAGTAAGCTTTACCATTTTGAAATCTTCTAACTTCCTCTTCTTAGACATGATCTCCTTCATAAACTTTGCATAGTTAGGCATTTGCTGCAAAGCTTCTACAAATGAAACGTTTATATGAATCTTCTTGAACATTTCAAAAAATTTAGCAAATTGTTCATCCATCTTCTTCTTTTGAAACCTTTGAGGGAATGGTAATGGTGGAGCTTCAAAGACTGTATCCTCTTGAATGACATTCTCCTTACCTTCCCCTTTTGATTTTGAAGGTTCTTCATGTTGAACCGCTGGTTGCTTTTGAACAATCATCTCATAGCTAACAACTTCTTTAGCTTCAATGGATGGCATAGTTGGATGTGGCGGGCTTGCTCTTTGCCACTCCTTGTAATCACTACTTTGCAGCTCTCTTTTGGATTTACTTGAGTGTCACTTGGAAATGAACTCTGCTACTGGTTTGACACTATCTGCGCCAACTGCCCCACTTGAGTTGCTAAACTTTTGTGGCATTCATACTTCCAATTTAAAGTTCAATGCCAAAAACTCTTGTGTCATTTTTAACTCCTTGAAAAACCTTGTGTACATATTCATCATTTTATCAAGCTTATCTTCCAAGGATGGCCTTTTGTCCTGTAAAAGCTGTTGAAGCACAAATCTGGGTGGAAGTTGAGCATTCCTGCTGTTTGCATATGAGAAGTTCTCATGATTCCTCACTCCATGATCATAGTACTTAGGGACATTATACCCCCCAACTGGTCCTTGGTATCCACTGAATCTGTTCATGACATTCATTTGCTCAATGGAAGCTTCTCCATGATAGGATCTTGTTAGCTTCGGCAATGGACTGCACCTGTTGAATTTGTTAATTTTGAAACTGTCCACTACTATTCTTCTCTTCTACCAAATTCAATATGTGAGTCATAGCAGCAATTTGAGCGTGCAAAGCACTAATCTCGTCCACTTCATGAATTTCCACTCTTTTTGTTGTTCCCCTTTCAGTACCATGACCATACACATTAGCTGCCATGTCTTCAATCAGTTGAGTAGCATCTATGGTGGATTTTTCCATCAATGAACCTCCAGCTACTGAATCTACCAAAGCCCTGGTAGGTCGCATAAGTCCACTATAAAACATTTGAATCTAGAGCTAATAGAGGTATCCATGCTACAGACAACACCTCAATAGATCATTGAACCTTTCCCAAGCTTCAAACAATGATTCAAAATCGAATTGCTTGAAGGAACTAATTTCACCCAGCAACTGATGCACTTTAGCTGGTGTCAAATATTTTTGCAAAAATTTCTGTCCCATTTCTTCCCATGTTGTAATACTTCCGAGAAGCAATTTTTGTAGCCAACGTCTAGCTTTATCCCTTAAAGAGAAAGGGAAAAGCCTCAGCCTGAGCTAGTCTTCAATTACTCCATTCATCTTGACAGTGTCACAAATCTCCATGAACGAATTAAGATGAGTCATAGGGTCTTCAATAGCAAACCCCCCAAACTGTTGCTGCTGCACCATTGTAATTAATAAAGGCTTCAACTCAAAGTTATTTGCATTTCGCTATGCCTGAGTAATTGTTATTCAAAATCGGTTTGAAAATGTCTCTTAATTGTGCTTCTCTATGTTGTCCCTCTCTATTGTTCCCCACTCCAGAACACCCACTATCAGCCATAGTTGGTACTTGTTCTTGAGCTTCCAATCGAATCTGATGAATTGTTTTCAGCAAATCTAGATTGTATGAATTGCAAGGACGTTTACTCATGCAAACCTGAAACACCGAAAACACATAAAAGATCAAGTGTATTCAATGAACAACAAATTTGGAGAACAACCAAGTAAAAGGTAAAAATAAAGTAAAATTTGCCTTGACTAAAACTAAACCAAGTTCAACTTGTTTTAAGATATTTAACACTGTTTATCCTCGGCTTCGATGCCAAAAACTTGTTGGTTACCCTACAAGTACACAGGTTCACACTAGTATTAAACTGTGAAACCGGATATCATCCTCAGGGACAATGGATTTACTAAAACACCTTAAATTCCAATTTAATGATGGTCTTCATTTTATCAAGGCTCTACTTGTAGCGAGTATATCAATTTCTGAATAAATATCTAACCTATTAGGAGTGATAAAATTTGTTTTTAGAGAACTTTATAAAATGGATGTCTAGGATAGTGAATGCCAATGTATAACCTGTGACTCTCATTTTAGATCATGAAATGTCTACACTATGAGTTCTAGCACTTGTAATTGAAGCCCTCTCCCGAGGCGCTTCAATATCTATTAGAGTTGTCTTATAATGCCCTCTCCCGAGGTGCTTAATCAACAACCTAATGTTGTGAAATCAAAAGTCCTGTGCAACTCCCTAGATAAGCTAACAACCCTTCAGTCAATCAACTATTCTAAGTCTATATTGTGATAACCATCCATTAGACCCCTCTCCCGAGTTAGTCTAATGCCTTGAGCTATTTATGTCTATTGCTAGTAAACACAAAGCATTAAACATACACAACATAGAATAGTATTTCTAAATCAATAGCATTAACAAGAGATCACAGTTTATACATTGGTTATCACATCCCAGACAAAGAGAACTAATTAGCTAGACATGAAAGCAATCAAAAACATTAAACAATGAAAAAGAAATCTAATCATATTCAAAACTTGGTAAAAATCTTCAATCCCTTCTTGAAACACTGGTTTTTGCCTCTCTCAGCCGTCACAGGTGAGATTTTCTAATTTGGGTATATTTAGGCTCTAATAACCTCTTATATTTATAGTCTCGCGCTAAAAAATCTTAAAAATACAAGAAACCCGATAATTAGTTCGTGTGACCACGGTCAGTATTATTCTCTAATAAAAACTGGGATTCCCTCGTTCTGTCCACTGCGGTCCATTGTTTCTGTCTATGATCCACGTTCTGGTTACCACAGTCACTGCTTGACCGACCGCAGTCACCAGTGAGCTCTGACATTGTTCAGTTTTTCTTCGACTACCTCGATCTTCAGTTATTCGACCGTGGTCACTTGATGTTTTCTTCACGATTTCCTCTTCTTTTTGCCTTCATGTGGTGCAATTTCTCCTTTGGCTTCGACCTGAACCTACAATACACTAGATTTCATTCCCCCAGACATCATTTTCTCATAAAAGAATTTCAAATCTTGAAAACAAAGCTTATAATGCAATGAAACAATGCAAGTCCCTAAACTACATGCTCATGCTACTAATTATGCAGAACTTTGCCTAATTTTTCTTTTATTTCCTATAAAATGCAATAAATCACCTATAATAATGTTAGTCTGCTGTGCAACTAACAGGGTTTCTAGTTGTGCCGCCGCATTTTGGGAAGCTTAGGATCGAGTCTTACTAAGGACGAAACCTTACACCTAGTCAATAGTGGCTAAGATGGGGATAATATCATCATGGTAGGCCTGGGTTGTTACAAATGGCATCAGAGTCGTTTTGTGTATGAAGGAGGTGTGAGTCCTGAGGACGAGACTGCTCCTAAGGGGAATGAATTGTAATATCCTATATTAGTCCAACTCCAGAGTGATGCCTGGGCTAAATGTGCATTCGGGGGTGTCCCATTGTGCCTATGTACTTTGGGAGGCTTAGATTCGAGTCTCGCTAATGACAAAACCTCGTACCCAGTTAGTGGTGGCTAAGGTGGGGATAATATCGTCACGGTGGGCGTGAGTTGTTACAATTATATATATTGAAGAATGCATGACATGCTAGAGATGCTAATAGGAATAAGGTTTATCTATGATGCCTTCGAGACTCATGCATGGAATGTTGTTATGAAATGTGTTGATCTACTTATTTACACATGATGAGAAATGATGTTATATGTATATTTTATAATCAATATGCTATTGGACATATCATTGTTATGCTTACATGTTAAACATGATCAATATAACAACTTTCTAGGACAACACCCTTAGGGCGTTGTCAATTGTTTCTCCTATTTAAAAACCGTCCTATTTGATCTCAGTTCTATGGTTAAGATGGTTTTTTTTTGCCTAAAAAACATAGTTTATTTAGGGTACCATGAGAATTTAGGGTCAAGTGCACAATACCATAATGGATCGAATTTGTCCTCTTGTTTGCAATACCAAGTGAATTACCTCAAGGCTTGCCCAATATACCAACCTAATGACCAGTTGAGAAATAAAATATTATTTAAAAAGTTTAATGTATTGAACTGTGTCGATAATCTTTGTATATGTGTGCTTGGTTAGTTATGACATTGTTCCACTAGTCTCATAAAACTCACCTATCGCTTTTTCAGATGCCTACACCCTGATATGAGGTAGGAGTCATCTATTTATCTTTTTAACTTTTCTACATGTTTATTCTCTTTATGTGTTTTAGACTTGGCTCCATTTTGGGAAGTTTGTACAAGAACAAGTATATTGTATGCCATGCTACAGTTGCACATAGTCCCCAAAATAAAAAGTTTTAAAAAGGAATTAAACGTTTAAGATTTCCCAAATGCTCAATTTCATTAAGCATCTAGTGTCATACACTTAATAATGGGGCGTCTACACACTAGATACTCATAAACCCTCCCGACAAACCCGATTAAAGTTGCTTTAACCTCTCTCTCTCTCTCTCCTTAAAAAATTTATTTTTTTTGCTGGGCTGTACAGAGCATGCATGTAACATTTTATATTTTAATTTAATACACAAATTAATTTAAATAAAAATAAATATGTATAAATACGCGTATTTGTATTGACTACACGCCGACATACTTGTTAATTATATACATTTATTGAAAATACATGTAATATATCTAATTACGTAAATTAAATTATATAATAAAATGATAATTGTTGGATAAAAGAAAAAATGAAAATGGATATAAAAAATAAAAAATGTTATAATGGGAATAAGTAGGTAAAAAGTGAGTAAGGAAATATATATATATATATATAAAATGTTGCCCAAAAAAATGAAATATGATATGAGAGAGAGATATGTTGAAGTGGTGGGACTCGCAAGGAAATAAAAAAAAAAAAATTAAAGTGGTTGTTCTCTCATTTCCTTTGTTTTTTCTTTCATTTCTCATGTCGAGAAGAACTAGATAGCCGAGCAAAGGAGGAAAGAGAAAACTTGACAAATCTGACGCGTAGGTAAGTTATTTTCCTTCATTCTTGTTACAAAAATGCTCTATAAGCTACGTATTACAAGCTTAAGGGTATAATTTTTGTTATACATAGTGTTTCTAAAAAATACGATGTATATCTACAAAGAATAAAACTATACAAAAGGTATATTATTTAATTCAGATCAATGAATAGATCACAAATATGTGATTTATTTGTACCCATGTAATCTGTATGAATTTTTATGGTAATCTAAAGCTAATATATAAAAGGTATATGTATTGATAATAAAATTTTAATTAAGAGGTACCGAAATGTAGAAAATGAAAGTTTGTACTCAATGATACGAAAATTATGATTTTTGAAGATTGATTGATAAATTTAATTTACATTTTTGTACTTGGAGAAAATATCGGATAATATGTGGGGTGTGACCCATATGAAATTATTAAAAACAAATATATAATATTAGAAAAAGGAAATGATAATGTGGGATGAGAATTAATTAGTTAAGTTGAAGATTTGAATAATATTGGTCAGTTTAATGCTAATAGAACATATTCACATGAAAAATAATATATATTAGAAGAATTGATGAATTATTTCATTTGATTTACAATAAATTTGGAAGAGATTGATTATTATACTAGAAAGTAAGACATGTGCCAAACGAGATAAGTTTTTGGTATTTTGTGAATCTTTTTATCTTGATTATTTAGACGACATTATACATATAAAAATAACTTGAATGTAAGCATGTTATCCGTAAAGAAAATATGTTGCATTGGTTTGAAATTTATAAAATTGTATTTACACGACAATATATTTTGGATTTCAAGAACAGATTGCAAATACGATATCATTTTGATGGATTGAGTCTTGAAGAATAATACTTTTTATGTGATAATTCATGTGGGATTGAACCATGAGAAGTGTCAGTCTTTCTTTATGTAATAATCCTCAAAATGATTATAGAGTAGATGGTAATTAGAAGTACAATCTACTATTGTTAAGACTAGATAAAAAATGATACTGATTCTATTTCTAAAAGATATGCATGTGGAAGTATTTGATTAAATTTTGCATAATTGAAATCATAACATGATTGCTATGTTAAAGTGCATATATGTATTATTCATATTTACATAGTGAATTTAAATATTTTACTTGATTTGATTGTCTGCATGGTCATTTAAATATATCTAAATGCCTTGGATAAAAAATATTCACTACGTTTGTTGTAGCTCATTTACTTTCTTCAATATTTCAAGGACGGATCGAAAAGGAAAGCGACCAACACAGGAAGAGTTGACTACTTTTTCACTACTGAGTACATATACTAAATTATTTTCTAAGTTTATATTTTATAATTATACTTATTACTGTATATATAATATCACATAGAGGAATATGGCTTCTCTCTAAATTAGATGAGAGTATTGGAAACTATTGATAATGAGCTACGAATTATGATAGATGAAAGTGCATTAGAGATTATTTGTTTATGACATGGTTGAGTGATGAATTGTCCATTAGATAATATTTTTCTTTGGGATAATTCAATATTTTGAGGGAGATTGTTGAATTTTTTTATTGATATTGTGGACTCGAGGTTGGAGAGGCTGACATAATTTTATATACGTAAACGTAACGTATATAATATTATGTGTCGGTCGTGACGTCACTTTTACAAAGTGGGTCGTGACAGTGCAAGAAGACATAAATTTATTTTTAAAAGTAAATGAATTTAAATAATATTTATAATTTGTATTTATAAAATAAATTGCATGATGTTGTAATTTTTATTTTTAAATAATTTTTTTAAAAATAAAAAATATTTTAAAAATATATAAGTGAACTATTTTAAACAAATAACTTTTCAAAGAAAAAATATAATTTTTAAAAATTAGAATAATAATATTTCTTATTTAGACATGAGTAACTTAAATTATATGTATTATGAAAATAATTATAAATTTTATGAATTATATATTGTACATTGTTTAAATCATGTGTTAATATAATTGTATGTCTCATATGATAGATTATAGATTATTAAAAGAAATAATCTACTTGATAATAGTTTTTTGAGTTGTTAACATGATTGAAACATCAAGTTCTTAAATCATAAAATGATTTGAAAATGTCCTTAATGCATCAGCAATGGTGTACGCTAGTGCAATGGGGGCCAATTATGCACCACCTTGGTGACCGCTTATTATTATTATTATTATTATTATTTAAAATTTTTAATTTTATCCTTAATTAAAATAATTCTAAAAATTAAATAAACTAAAATAATGAAATTATTTTTTATTTTTATTTATTAATTTTTAAAATAAAAATAAATTGGATAATTAAAAATATTATGTACTCAATATTTTTGAGTAATTTTTGAATTAGTAATTTTGTTTGAAATTTCTTAATAAATTGCATATTGGATATTTTGAATATTTACAAAAATAAAAAAATTTATATATTTTGTAGTATTTAAGTAAAAAATTATTTATTATATATTTTATTTATTAAGATTTTTAAAAATAAAAAATTTTTGAAAAATTAATTTGAAATAAATTATTTTAATTTTTGGATATGCATTTTAAAAATAGAATAGATATTTTATGTGATTGGGGATTTCATCTATTAAATTTTGAAGAGAATAATATATAATTGCGAAAAAGTGTAATGGAAGTATAATAAAAAAAATGTATAATATGTAATAATGAGGCAATAAGGTAACATCCTTATTATACTCAAAAATTGCAAAATCCACTATAAATGCCTTTATGCAACCATAAATTGTAAATAAATTTGAGTATCACGTAAAATAAATATTATACCAAAAAGAGTTTTTTCAATGTAACCATTCATTTTGACAATGAAGATAATGTGACAAAAGTAGAGATTATAAACATGACCTTCTATGATAAATATCCGACATCAATATGCCGCATCAAAAATTTTATTTTTTTAATGTAAGAAAATAAAAAAATGAGTACAATATTTAATATTATAAAAGATAAAGACAATCTATAGTGGCAGTAGCCACTATTTTTTAGTCTTGCTGCTACCAAGTGTCACATATGAATATAATTGATATTTTTTCTTTATTGATAGCTTGGTATTTTTTTTATAAATACAATCTATTTTTTGTATTATAGTTTAAAAAATAAATGTTAATGCAACTAAAGATTGTTCTTATCTTTTCTTGTATTAGGTTTTGTTCTTTTTTATTTTTAAATTAAAAAAACAAAATTTTTGATGCAGGTGTTGTAGTTAGTTGGCTATTGTATTATGTAAAAATAGTGAATCATATTCGTAGCCTTTATTATTATTATTATTATT
>JAJIYU010001751.1:0-33854 GCA_030144865.1 Tinospora cordifolia
CATTTAGCTTGCAAACAATGGTATAACATTAGTATAACATTTAACTTATAAATAATAGTACAATATTAGTATATAGTCGATAGAACATTGATATAACATTTAACTTATAAATAATGGTAAAATATTGGTATATAGTTGATATAACGTTGATATACAATGCTAAACTATTGATTAATAATTATTAATATACAAAAAGTTGGTATACGGTCAGTATAACACTAATATACTTTAGTATATTAATATTGTAATATCGAATAAATATTGATATACATTTAGCTTATAACAATGATATATCATTAAGAATATGCACACACGCCCTTGTCTATTTCAAGAAAGTAATATGTTTGGTACTTTGAAATTAATAATAGTTAAAAGAGTCCTTGTTCCTACCTTTTTGTTGTAAAACAGAGACTAACTAGACCCTTCGAAGAAGAAGAGGAGGATCCAACAACGAGCAAACTCGAAGAAGAAGAGAAAAGAAGAGGATGCCCACAGTCAAATAGAGGTGGAGCAACAATGAACAGTGACAAAGCAGAAGAAGGTACCGGTAGCAATTGAGGAAAGACGAAATACTAGAACAAAGAAGCAACAGAAGGAAGTTCAACGGAACATCGTTGGTGGCGCGAGCAACTTACAACAGAGACGGAGATGTAGCGACGGTGATGAGCAACGAGGAAGAAGGCGATGAGCAACAATAGCGAGCGATAATTCTATTGACGTGGAATGATATGTAATCTAATAAAAATGTAAATATTTAATAAAAAGTGATATTATTGAAACAATATAAAATGATGCAAATATTTTTGATATTATTTTTTGAAAAATGTCATTTTATGTAATTCCTCTTATTATTTTTTGTATATAAATGTAAGCTCAATGGACAACAATATTTCTTCTCAGTACTTACTACTTGATATTATTTAATATTCAGTCAATTTACTTGATTCTATCGTATAAAATTTAATGATATTCATTGTCATAATTTAATTGTTATAAATATATGTTTTCACAGGGTCATTATTTTATCATGAAATGCTGACCATGATAAATTGGTAGAATTAAAATTTAAAAAAGAATTTTAGCAGTCTCCCACTTAGTATGATTTTGAAAAATTAAGGTTTGTTTTAAAAAACAAAATGATGTTAAAAGAATTCGTTATATTAGATAGTGCACAAGTGAAATGTTACAATTATGCTCCAGTATTTATTATAAAATGTAGTTGTAAGGCCATTTGAGGCTAGGGATTTTTGCAAGTGCATATGAGGGATTTTTTCAATTAAACCAGAGAATCACCTTCCAAGCCATCTAATGTTCTTTTCACTAAGTTTTGTGCCATGTCATTAAAGCAAATTACAATATTAGAATTTGAAAAGCTATTGAATGGATTCATGAAATGCTAACCTGAATATGAGAGGATTTTTGAGGAATCCTCAATCCAGGTTTCATCATTCTCTTTTAATTGCACTAATTCTATTTGCTTTACTTCTCATATTAACCTTGGCATGGAAAAAAAAAAAAGTTGTTACACAAGCAAAGCCAACCAAGCTTAGATCTTATTCTACGATACTCCTCTTCACATGGGTAAATCTATCTTAAAATTCTCCTTGAACTCTTTGATGAGACCTACTATTATATATTCTTCCGAACTCCTCATTGGTGGAAAACAATCTTCTTGAATTAGCAACAGGCAATTTCTTCTCTAATAGAACACATTTCCTCTAGTTTCTTCTAGTTTTTGTGACAAGGAAGCATCTTAAGAGCATTCTAGAGGAGATGACCAGACATCCTGAATGATATTCCTACATGTCTCGTGGTTTGACCACCTGTTCTTGTAAACAAAATAAAAAGTCATTTCTCTTTCCAGCTTCTCTGTAGATAGTACAAGAGCTAAGTGATCCGAACAAAACATAGGGATGTGAGTCAAAGATGACGTGGGTACTTGCAAATCCATTTCCTATGAGTGAGACACCTCTCCTCAATCAGCACCGAGATGTCTTGCCTTACGCGCGACCAAGGCTTCTAGATGAATGTCTTGTCCTTTTGTCATCCAATAATTGTAGAAAATGTATGTAAAAGTTCAATTGTTATAGCTATTTGATCATTTCGATACTGGAGAAGCAGATATGAAACAGAAGATCTAGGCAGGATGGAGAGGGATCTGATTTTCATTTCGGTTCAAAGAATTCGTAGCTGATGATAACCAATAACACTGCGAATAACGTAATGGGAGATGCAGGGAATCAATTCTCATTAGATCTGAGGCATCAACAGTGCCATTGCTCTAAAAAAGTTACAAACTTTTGACTATCTTGTGGGAGAGGAACTTGTATTGCAGTTTCATCTTACCAAATTGGTGCATCTTGTGGCATTTTTTTTTCTTGCCACAAATTATCAGAAATTTATCAGTCCAATTCAAATGGAAAGAAAAACTGATCGGAGACTTCATGTCGTAGAGCTAAGTCAGCTTGAAACTCTACACTTAGAAACCATTACAGATGTAGAGTGCGACAATAAGGTGACATTTTTCTGAAGTTCAGCCATTGGTATTTTCCCATTCTGTAATCACAAGATTGCATCAAGAAGTCATTACCCTGCTACAAGATCCCACTGATATAGCTTTCCTTCAGATTCTGCAGTGCTTCCCGGATTGAATGCTCGTCTTGGTTGGAGTACTTCAAGCATATAAGCCTCTGAGCCACACGATATGGCATTTGAATTGAGTTGTACCTCATGCAGTTGACTTCCATCCTCTTCATTTCCTTTCAAATTAACTAGATGTGAGGATACATGGACTTTCATGAGAAGAAATTACACAAGCCAGATAAATGCAAATATATTTGCTCACAATAATAATGTAATGAGCAGCTCAATTCTAAGTTTTATTGAAACCATGGTCCAAACATTCACCTAGATTTGGCAAATTTTTCCAGTCTTTTCTAACCACCAACGTGAAAAGTTCCTAATTTCAATTAGAAAATGCAAAAGTCTGACAAAAAAAAAAGAAGAAGATAAAACTCGATTTAATTTAATGAAATTCAACAAAAAAGTAAAACAATTTTATTTCGTTAATATTTCTAGTACAAAAAGTTATTTTATTAATGGAATAACAAAAATATCACTGAATATATACTATGTTTTAACTTCATCAACCAAGCAATATAAAATTTTAATACAAGTAGTTTATGGGATATAAAATTTTAAATTAAGTAGTTTAACAGAGAACAAAAAAAAAAAAGGATAAAAGTAAATAAAGAAAATTAAACTAAGATATAAACTTAAAAATATAATAAAGGAGTTCTCGGAGCCATCTTTTTCCCTAAGATATAAAAGCAATCCATTTAAATAACAAACGAATAAATTAAATGGGTTGGGATTCAAGCTATTGAAGTATATAGTTGAGAAGCAAGCTACCATAAAAATTAAATATCAAAATTAAGACCACAAAAGCACCATTTTAAATTCATCAATCCAGTTAACAAGATTGGTTTTGTTTTCTCACTTATGGGTATTTTATGCATTATGTGTCTATTTTTTAGAAGTGTCTAACTTGTGATTATACTGCAACAAATTTAGATATTTAAGCATACATGGAAAAATTCCCTAAACTTCTCTAATCTAAAGGACTTTTACAAAATTCACTAAACTTCTCTAATCGAAAGGGTTTTTACAAAAGGCTCTTGATGTTGAATTAAACTTATCCTAATTAATTGAAATTCTAAGAGACTGAAGTTAACCTTTTGGTCCTTGATTGAAACTTGCACAATAATACTTATGTTGACCAAAATGCACCAAGTCCTACGTGTACTGCAGTTCTTCTGCAAAGAAAGGGAATACAGAATTGCTACTATGCCAAAGATGTTTTGATTTGTGCAAATTCTTGCTTGCGCAGATATATAAAGGTGAGTTACTTCTAGAAACAATAGAGAGATATGAAGTTTTTAGACAAAATTGTTCTTAAACGACATTTGAAGCCAGCAATCCTAGCTGAAATCTTCCAGAAACAACAATATCCTTAAACAAAGAACCAAGATAATGATATCAGTGAAATTACATTCTAGAAAACTAGTTATATATTAAATGTTTCCAGGAAAAATACTCGAGGCCAAACTCTTCATTTCAATTAAACTTGTTTAATGTAGATCCTATCACAAAATTACAACTTAGGTTTGGAAGAAAATTATACAACCACAAGTGTAGAAATATGCTCACCTCAACATTGAGCAGTAGGTCAAGAGAAGATACTAAAGATCCAATGTGACAATTAAAAGTAAATATGTTCAATGCAAAGCATGTGAAGTAGTCAATCAGGAAAACAAACGAGGTCTTCATTCAAGAAGAAAAAGGCCATGCCCACGTCAAGATCCCTAGTGCAATTGCACATGGACTTGTATGGGTTAAATAAACTAGTAGTCCAAGGTTAATAATCTTACTGGTATGTCCTCTCTTTCTCACAAAAAGGAAGTCAAAATGCTTTTATAAATTTGTCCAAAATGATAATGATCACATCCCAGTAAGTGACAAAGGAGATAAATTTTTGAATAAAGTCCAAGAAAAGTTGTGTGAGTAAATTCATAACATTTGAGGTCTTAAGATTCCTCATGGAGTTGCAGGCCAAAAAGGATATATGACAAACCTCTTTCATAGGTTTTGGAAGTGAAGGGACATTGAAGGAAATGGTGTTCAATAGTTTCCATCCCACTTAACCAAATGCTCAAGGACAAATGTCCCATGAAGAGAAAAAGCGTAAAACATGTCAAATGCGTTGAGTTCACCATGTCAATAACCAAATGATGACCTTGACTTTAAAAGGAACTTACATTTCCCAAATAGAAAGGTATGGGCCTAAATGGGGCATCACAATCATTGGTGAGGTAACTGAAGAAAGATTTGAAGAGAAGGAATCTGTCCAATCCAAGGACCATGCCTCTATTCCTCACTTAGCCTAGATAGACAAACTCTGTCTTGGGGCTGAATCTCACATTCTATTATATTTTTAAGATTCCAAGCCAAGTGAAGGTTCTAGGATGCTTCCTCCTAAGATCTCATTTTAAATGATTGCAAAGGATGACATAGGAGAAATATGAGGGCTTTGGAAAATTGCAAATGGAATGAAATACCTAAATATAGGCAGGCGTACCACACAAAGAATCTTCCCAAACCAGAATTCTCCTCTAAAAGAATGAGATATTTAATATTTGTGACAGTAATATTGTTCATAGTATCAGATCTTCGGAAGATTACTGAAAACTGAATTCTCAAACACTTGCCACTAAAAGAGGAGTGCAAATAGTCAAGCAAAAGCATTAATGAATAGGAGATGACTTATTTAACTTTTAAGAGTCAAGTTTGTCAGTTACAATCTTCCTAATTACCCGTCTTGTTCAAATTCAAGCAAAAATAAAATTCCAACATACAAGTTATCCTTCGTATAAATATATAATTGATTGTGAGCCAAGATTATATGCATAAACCCATGTAATGATATTAATAGGTATGTGGCACCGATAATAAGACAACCTAGAACATACAAGAAGTCGCAGCAACATGCTAGAAATCCATAATGACAAAAAACAAGTCTAGCAAGTAACACAAAGATTCTCAGATATTTCATAATTTTTATGTTTCCAATATTACCTTTTCTTTAATCCTTGTTGTTATCTTTTTTGCTGCTTCAATAACTGAGCTAGGTAATCCAGCAACTCCAGCCAACATTAATCCATAGTGGTGTATGTGTCTTGGTCCATCCTCCAGTTGAAACTAGCAAAAGAATCAGAATCTGTGTCAAGAAAGGCCCTAAAGAGAAATTTTCCTTCTAAAATAAAATTCAAAAGCTACCTTAAAATCTAAATGGTTGTTTTTGACAACAACTTGAAAGTGGAGAATCTTCACATTTGGATATAGAGTTGCTAGTTCTGATAGGTTTTCCATATGAGTTGCAAATATTGTATACCTGAAAACTTTGGGGTCAGATTTTTTAGTCTATAGCAAGTATGATAAAAACATAGTTGATAATCCACCATTTTCAATATGGTAATCGGATTTATTAGTCCAGTTCACCAGACTTCATACAGATTTAAAAAACAAACCCCTATAGAAACTAAATGAGAATGGCATATGGATAATGGAAACGGTACTACTGCACAATCAAAAGTTTAGTTGGTTATTTCTTTAAGGTACTTCTACAAGCTGCATATATGAGGACAATATTGAAGTGTTCAATACTCAAAAAAAAAAAAAAAAAAAGTTACATACATGGGACTTGGCTCGTCTACATATTCAATTTCCCTTTTTTCTCTTGTAACATTTCTTTCCTCTTCATTATCATCATATAAAATCACGAGGTAGAAGTCAAAATCCAAAAATAAAAACGTTATGGGGACAATTTTTTCCTTTTCTCAAAATGGATCTATGAAAAAATTGTAGTAGTACTAGAAAGTGATGCCCTTCATAGTAATTTGGGCCATTTGGAAAGAAAGAAATGAGAGAGAAAAATGATTCCAATAATCTCAATTGAATTTATGTGAATGATAATTAAATCTTATTAAATAATTGCGTTTCATGGGTTATAGAGGGAACAAGAAGGGTGGCATTAGTAGTTCAAGGATGTTTGTCAATTCATATGAGAGGAAGCATGATGGACCATTTTTCATGCTTCATACGACGTTGACAAATGGTTCAAGGTTTGGAGAATGACAAAGGCTGATTCCATTATTATTGAGGAATCTTCAGTCTATCGTATTTATGTTGGAGATTAATGTTGGGATTAGGACAACGAGATGACTTGTAAAGACAGTCTTTGAGGCCGAAAATGCCGTGCAAGATGGAAGTTACAGCAAATCTTTAGGTGCAGGAGCTTGTCCACCTTGATATTTTCTGCATATTATGATGGTGGTCAATAATATTTATAGGATATTTTTGCCTTGAAGGAGGGCAAAAATAACCGATGTGTCTGAATGGTTAACGTATTTTAATCAAGCATCTACTGTCTCTATGTTGTATAGACCATAATGATGGGCCTAAAGACAATGAGACATAGCTATAATCACCTCCAACTCGTGGTTTACTGTCACATGGATCCCATTAGGAAGGAAGACATTGTAGCTGAACTTTTTGGGAGACTTGGCAGGGTTATTCTTCACTCTACTATCTCTGTGGATCGAGTGCTATTGAGGTGTGAATCTAAGGAGGAGAGTGTGTTGTTGCTTAAGGGGAGATGGTGGGAAGCAAACTTCATTATAGCATTTTGTAATGGAGTAAAGAGAGACGACATAATCAAAGGTCTTGGTGTTTGGAATGCTCGTTTGCCGTCAAGAGAATCCGCTTGATCCAAGGATTGATCAAATTAGATTCTTTAATCATGGAAGCGGAAATGTCTGACATGGTGCATAAGAGAGTGAAACTGTGAAAGGATGGTGCAATCAAGGAGGGAAAAATATCTTTCCCTATCAAGCTCTTCAGATTAGACCTGTTTAAGCTGCAATATGGATCTTATTAGGCGGAGGGAGAAGGGGTTAGTGATACCTTGCGCAGGGCTTCAAAAAACATAGAAATGTCAGAGAATATGACACCGACACCCAAAATTTTTTCAAAATCTCTAAGACCTATCATTGCAAATGCATTATTCACAAAATGCATTTAAAAAGCATAGATCACCACTTTGTCCAACCCGGAAACGATCCCGCTAAGACTAAGGCGATATTGGATGATAATCTGCTTTGCTGTTTAGACGGCTATTTGGGAGTTTAGAAATAATTGTATCTTTAGGGGAGTGGTAGTCGAAATTAACAATATTGTAAATAGGTCTACTTATCTTTTTGCTTTATGGGTTTCTAGTTCTAAATGGGGAGGCGGATATTCCTTTGGGGATTGGATGAGGAGGTGGCCTTCCATTTTGCAATCCATCATGTAATGCGCTGCTGGACATCTAGTCCATCTTTCTCTCTATATATAAAATTCTTCTAGTTTCTTTTTCAAAAAAAAAAAAAAAAAGCATAGATCACCAAGCATTGGCTCCACGAGGAGGCAACACATGGCTCCACAGATCATACCAACATACGAAACGTGAGATCCTGGAGGGAGTATTGGACAAGTGGCAGTGTTTTTAGACCAAGCAAAAATTGTTGCCTACATGAGGTGGACTTGTGCTTAGATGATCATGTGAGCTAAAATATTGATATCACAAAGGGTGTTGCCAATGTCAAAGTTCATGGCCCTTTGCTAATGTCGACTGAAGTAGTCCTAGGCCTTGCCCTCTTAGACCAAATGAATGTCATGAAGATGGTTGTTCTTCTCTAGCAACATGACATGGATGGCTTGACTTTTAAGGGATTGAGCTCAAGTGTCAGTCCCAAGTTGTGTGTCAAGTCGAGCCTCGTCTTAGGAGGTGTGATCAACCTTCCAGTGTAGACACACAATTCCTCTTCATCATCCTGTTGACTTAAATTCATAGAAGATGGGTTGCAATGACTTAGTATTTCCTCAAATAAGTGATTATTATAATGACACATATTTTTGGACATCAAGTCGACGGATTCGACATGTATTTTTATGTATGAATTAATGAATTATAAATAAAAATACATGATTTTATGACAATTGTATTCATTAATAAGTGTATTAAATGAAAAATAAAATAAATAATTAATGATAGTAATAATAATAATAATAATAATAATAAATATTTCATAGTGGGAGTTTATTAGATGATGAAATAATTTAATATAATAAATTAATAAAATGAATTACTTTTTTACATGCATATATATATGATAAAGGTGTGCTTGGTTGGATAATGGACAAAAAAAAAAATAAGAGGATAAAAATTGGTTGAGATGATGAGGATATATACATGAGGTGGATGGACAAAGGAAGTTGACTATTCTTGGTCTTATGATGGGACCCGCCCCCAAACCAATGTATATATAAAGGGATTATGGCTCCTCTTTCTTAAAATTCTCTTATTCTTTTTTTTAGCCTTGCCCACTGTGGACAGAATTATCAAGAGAAGAAGAACAAACAAGGGAAAGAGAAAAAGAGGAAGAAGGAAAGAAAGAAAAGAAAAAAAAAAAAAGAAAAGAAAAGAGGAAAAAAATCTACCATTTTCTTGAGGATCCGACGCTTTGGGTAAATTATTTTTGCCTCTTTTCAATTCAGAATTATTATGAAAGTAATGAATTACAATTTTGCTAGTGTAGTTTTCAATAAAAGTGTTGGTCAATTGTGTGACCCAAAACGAGGATGTGTTTACACTAGGAGTAAAACTACACAATATATATATATATCATTGTGTTCAGATTAACGAGTGGAACATAGATATATACTTTGTTAGTACCCATGTAGGTCCTAAGAATTTATATGATAATTAGAAGTCGACACATAATGAGTGTACCTATAAACACTGAAATTTTAGTTGGCGGGTACTGAAATGTCCATAATGAAATTCTGAACTCAATGATACTAAAATTATGATTTTTGGAGGTCAATTAATATATTAAATTTGCATTTATACAATTTGAGGATTAATAAATAAAAATGTATATAAAGTTATATAATATTAAATAATAGGAAAAATGTTATATAATGTTATATATAATGTTATACAACATTGTATAACATTATAAAATACTTATGGAAAAAATTGTGTAACATAAGAAATAAATAAAATTTTTCTATTTATTGTATTGAGCTGCCAAATTTATGAAAAAGGTTGGTCATTGTATACCAAAAGTGGGACACGTGTCAACAGTATAGATTTTTGGTATTTTGGATCAGTATTAAGGGCTTAATTGCACCAATTGACCTTGTTAACCATGTTGACCCTGTCGATCATACAGGTCAGTGAGTGGCTTGGTTAAAGTTGATTGTATTGACCGAAATTGACCAAATCCATAAATGGAACATAATTAACCGAGTCAATTTTTTGATTGATCAAGGACCATAAAATTAGATTTGTGTCAAGTTTTATGTAGATATTAAGAAACTACGTTGATTACGCATGATCAAACGTTAGCAGGATGCAACCGGTTACGAAAGGAGCACCGGGAGCTGAGCATTTTTGTGAGTAGTGTTTTCTAAATTGTCTCTTAAACTTGTTATTTTGTTCATAAATGAACTGTTATTACATATTGCAATGCTTTTACAATCTTTAAATGAGATTTTAAATGAAAATGTGCACTGAATTTCGAGGTCTGATGGCACGGATTAGAGTATTGGATGTAGTTGAGCTTGATGACCAGATGCTATTGCACCTGCAGGTACGTTCTATGGGAGTTCTCAATTGTCCCACTATTGATGATCTGAGGCTGCCATACATGAGGTACGTGCTGGCGGATCCTTATGATATTGTATAAGAATACGCCTAACTGTCTGATGAGCCTGCTTGAGTGGATTTATTATTGCCTAGTAGGCCAGTGAGAGCTTCAACACGTGTTTTCAGTATTAAAACCATTTTTAAAATGGAGGGTGCATGAATGCATTGTGAATTTAGCATTCATTACCTATTGCATTCATTCGCATATTATTTTGTGCATGCATACATGACATTTTTTTTTATAGAATTCATGTTCTAAGTTATAGATTAGATTACATTACTTACTGAGTTGCTATGGATAAATTGACTTACTACTTTAACATTTCAAGTTTTGCTACTGCGGACAAAGGGAAGAAGGTGGTTATGACGTAGAACGGTGTTTTCAGTTTATTTTAGTAGGTTCTCTATGCAATTCATTATTTTCAGAGTTAGTATGATATATAGGGAATAAGGAAACTGTTGTAAATATTTCGACTTAGACACTTCCGCTACTGCTACATTTAGGGGACTATATATAGTTAATTTTTGTTTAACTTAAAAGACTATTGCGATTATTTGTTTTAGTTACTTTCGCATCTCTTGTGATTGCTCTGATGATATCATGTATGAGGTATTGAATGAGGCTTAATAGTGTTTTGACGAGCTCGACTTGCGAGTGGGTTTGTCAAGGCACTATGCTGGTTGGTTAGCATTTCACCCTAGGGAAGGGGTCTCGACAATTATATTGGAGGAGAATTTGCACTTGGACACTAGAGGCAAAATCAGTCGAAGTAAGGGGCCATCAATGCTTGAGGGAGATGGTAGGAATGTATGAAAGAACTTGACCATGGCCCAAGCATGCGCCAAGGATTTTAATTGTGGTGACAATTGTGCTTTCCTCTCATCTTCTCACTCTTCACCCATAACCAAACTATCCCTTGTACTTAAAAACCCTTGCCCCAGCCATGTATCTTATTGGTTAGTTATACAGGGCCCAATCAATGAGGGAATATTAAGGAGGATAAGGGTAGTCATGAAAAGAATGATGATGATAGCTAGTCAAAGACTGATGTGGTCCACTTACTCTAGAAAATTTCTTCGTTTTTGGTTGAATTGGAACATGGAGAGCAACCAATCATAGCTACAAACTAGTTTGAATGTCATGGGTGTGATGGTAGATGGTTTTTACTAGTTTCAAATGAAGATTCGTTCTTGAACCATCCAAAGATGCGGGTTCAAAGATAAGAGGTGCATGATTAAGTGCTTCACTGGCAAGCATAACCCAGACATTATCATCTTGCAGGAAGTGAAAAGATACAAGGTGGAAACAAAATTGATCAGGGCATTATGACAGTCCCAATTCAAGGATGGGACACACCTACTAATGTTTGGCCTATCCAAGAGTGTGTTGCTGGCATTAGATTCTTAAGGCTTGAAAGTTGTGGAATAGGTTCATCAAGAATTCTTTGTTTCAGTGAAGTTTGAACATTTTGACGGGGTTGACTATTGTTTGACAAACATTTATGACACAAATGCCAGGATAATTATTACTTTGAGGGTGTTTCTAGGATGAAATTGCACCCTAAGTAGTATCTATGATGGAAGATGGCATTGTGGGGGATTTCCATGTTGTGCACGCTTTTTCTGAGAAGGTGAATAGTAGGAGATCCACTAGAATCATGAGGGAGTTGGAGCTCCATGATCATCCTCTCACTAATAGACTACTCACATCGTCCAAGTTCATAAATGTACAGGTATGTTGTAGGCTTGAAATGTTTTTGTTGAGCAACAAGGGGATGGAGATGTTTCCATTTTAAAAGCAAGAGGTTTGAGGGAGAATCATCTTAGATCATTGTCAAGTTACCATTAATATAACATATAAAAATAAAAGAAAAAGAAAACAAAAATAAAGATGGTGGAGCCCACAATAAAAATAAAATAAAATAAAATAATAATAAGTAACTTATTCTAATACAACGATAAAACTATGTTAAGTTGCTCTATATAAACCTTACTTCCCTTTGCATTCTAAACTTTCCTAAAACCTTAGAGCTGTCAAAGGAGAATAAGGGACCATTGAGAAGCCACTATGGATCAATAATCATTAGATAATATGTGAAGTATTTCTAGATTAAGGTCATGACCAAGATAATTATTTTTTCACCTAGGACTATGAAGTGGTTATAAAACATAGCATGCATGAGGTTGATTATGCTAAGTCATTACACCTTGAAGCCGACAACCTTGGTGTAAGTGTAGTATTGAAATCTAACTACATAGGTCTATTGAGTGGTTTCCATGGCTATGACTATTTCAAATTAACTTATTATTTTGACTTCTATAAGTTCTTTGCTCACATTCTTTTATATTTATTACGTGATTTGTTAACTCATGAATTGTTTTAAATTTATTGATGGGTATATGATAGTAGCGTGATATTGTGTCACTCGTGTTTTTTTTTTTTTAGCTCACCTCATTTTTCCACACTTCTCATGTCCATCTAGTGTCCAAGAAAAGGGCAAGGGAGTCATGTGCTAAATTGGATTATTTACTTTGTTCAAGAGTGAGTGTAAGGTGACTTGGTGCAGGTGTAGGGTTAGTAGTAGTAGTTAGTTAAATTTTAGATTTAGTAATGTAGGATTTATATGGGTCAATTGAACCCATTATTTTGGTTTTCGTACATCTTGTTTATTCTTGATTGATTTATAGTATTTATAGTATGAGACTTTTATTCTAGGTCGCAAGGGTGCTTATTATGTAATGCTTGTTCCCAGCTTGTAACTACTGTTTTATCAATGGAAATGTTAGTTTCTTTGTTTGGAAAATAGCATAAGACTTTTGACTAAATTGATAATACACCACGAAGACTTGTTTCGATGTTGGTTGTCTATTGTGTTGTACAAATTTGTGTCGATTGTTGGTGATAGGGTTATTTGTCGCTTCAGGATTTTTGGAGGGGGGTTGTCATGCACCATGACCTTAGTGGGGCCCATCTCTTGAGTTTGATGGTGTTTAATTTCACATCTTGCATTTGAAAGACAAGTTGATAAATGGTGGAAGGAAAACTCCTAAAATTCATGTAGTATGCCGAGGCAATAAAAAATAGGCATCATTGATGGTGAAGAAAATTTTGGGGTATGAGGGGTTAAAAGGAAAGATTTGAAACAAGCAATTTTAAAACTACACATGAAAGAGGGAGGTCCAAAATGGAAGAATGACCTTGCAGGAAAAAAATAGATCTTGATGGTAGATTTGTGGAGGTCGTATCTCTCAAGTGACAGGTCCAATGGAAAATTTAAAACTACACATGAAGTAGGGAGGTCCAAAAAAGGAAGAATGACCTTGCTGGAAAAAGATAGATCTTGATGGTAGAACTATGAATATTGTGTGAGAGGAGGACGAGGCTGTATTTCTCAAGTCATGGGTCCAATGGCTGAAGAGGAAAGATGCAAATTCCAAGTTTTTTTCATGAACTAATGAGTGGAAGGAGAACGATTAATTCTATATGCAAGCCTGAAATTGTTGACGTGTGATGGTGGAAGAGGAGAAGATTAGTTTAGAAATTGTTGAGCATAATAGAAAATTATTGGTTTTTGGTGATAAGTGGAGGTGTTGGATTAATGGATGTTTGAGATCGACTTCCTACTCTTTTCTCATTAATGGTAGGCCAAGGGGTAAAATTGAAACTCAAAGGGGTCTAAGACAAGGAGACCCAATGTGTCCCTTTCTGTTCAACCTAGTGGCGGATGTGTTAGGGCGTCTGTTCAATAAAGGGAGGGAGATGCACAGGATCCAATGTTTTGTGGTGGGTTCGGACAAAGTTGAAGTCATGCGTTTACAATTTGCCGATGACACTCTTATTCTTGGATGGAACAGAGGAGAACATTGAGAAGGCCTTTCAGACAGTCCAAAGTTTTTGTTGGGCTATAAGGATGCGCATTAACATGTCCAAGACCTGCATTGCCAGAATAGCCACAGAAGAGAATTGGATTTCTTAGATTGCTTCTAGAATTGACCGTGAACAAGGAGGATGGCCTCTTAAGTATCTAGGGATGACCCTTGGAGGGAAGCCTGGCTCTCAAGCTTTTTGGGAATCAGTGGTTTCCAAAGTGGCAAGACGGTTAGATGGGTAGAAGAGGTCTTTCTTCTCGAAAGGGGGTAGACTCATGTTAATCAAAGCAGTGCTGGATGCCCTACCAATTTTTTTCCTATTAGCTTTCAAAATTCCAGAAGCAGACACTTCAAAGATGGAGAGATTAATGAAGAATTTTTTGTGGAAAAGAGGGATCGCAGGTAAGGGGATCCACTTAGTGGACTGGTACAAGGTTCAGTTGAAGGAGGAATGTGGGGGATTAGGGATTAGTAACTTAATTGCAAGGAACAAGGGGCTGGCGGGCAAGTGGTTGTGGAGATTCCTAGGGAGAGGAATTAGCTATGGGCTCGTGTGATTAAAAGCAGAAATGGGTTAGAAACTAACGAGCGAGATGCAGGTCTTCAAAGGAACGTCGCTCATAGAAGCCCTTGAAAGTTTATTCATACTCTATACCAATGCTTTTCTTTAGGTATTTGGTTGCGGGTAGGGAGAAGTGATGTTGTTCGTTTTTGGGAGGATGCGTGGTGGGTAACTGACGCCTTTGCAGGGTTTTTCCCTAGGCTATATTGTCAATCAAGAGGTCATCATCGTTTGATTGTTTCTTCAACGAGCAGATTAATAGTGCATGGGTCATTCAGTAGAACTTTCACTTGAGGTCTCATAGCAATTGTCGTTGTGGTGAAGAAGAAGAACCACTTCATTTTTATTATTTTTATTTTGTTTTAGATTTTTAAATTTTTTTTTATTTAAATTTGAAAAAGGAAACTTTTAAATTTTTTTTTTATTTTTTAATATCTATTTTAAGTTAATTAAATAATTTAAATTTAACTTTATCATATTAGATATATTTATTTAACAATTAATGCAATATTTTCAGCATTTAATTTTATGAGGTTAATTTTAATGTTATATTTTGTATCATTTTAATTATAATTAATGTTTTATATTTTTTGATAATTAGATGTATATTAATAATAATTTTATAATGTAAATTTTATTTAATTTAAAATATAAAAATTATTATAAATTATTTATTATTTATTTACTTATAGATATAACAAAATAATAAAATATATAGGTAGAAATATTAATTTTAAAGAAAATAATATAAATGAATATAAAATAAGATTAAAAAAGAATATTCTCAGAATATGTTTTTTTAAAGGGAGGAATGATGTTAATATAGAGGGATAGGTTGAAGATGAATTAGAATTTGGAGAGAAGTGGGGCCCAATTGGGAGGAGTGATCCCTCTAAATTTGGAGGTATGGGTTGGAGTAGCCCTAAAGGCTGATAGTAAGGGCATCCTCAATGCTTGAGCGGGCGTTGAGGATATTAAATGCCCGCTCAGCGTTGAGTCAGTAGTGTATTAAAAAAACAATAAAAAAAAAAAATACTACAGTGCATTTAATGCGCTGCAGAGGGTGTTGAGCGCTCGGTCTTCACTGAGCGCTCAACACCCTTAAAGCCTTTTTTTTTTAAAGGTGATTTGGCACCTTCGAGCGCTCAATGGGCACCAGCTCGACGCTCATTGAGTGCCCGTTGAAGGTGCCCTAAGGCTGATGGGCTGGAAATCTTCTACCCTCATAGAATTTGCCATTTTAGGAATGAAGCATATGTAAGTTTCATTCACCTTTCTATTAACAATCCCATCCAGATGAAATTCCTCCATGCAAGCTAGAATATCCTTCTTAACTGTGATCCAACGTTGTTGAAAAAATGTCATGGTAAAACCATCTAGACCCGGAGCTTTTCCCCCATCACAACTGAAGATTGCCATTCGAATTTCCTCTTCCTCAAACTCCCTTTCTAACTAGTTACTGTCCTCAGTCTGAATCTATTGCCACTCCAGGCCTTCCACTGCCCATTTCATATGGGTAGACTCTTATACTAACTTAGAAAAATAGTTCAAAATAATATTCTGGATAGCCTGATCAGATTCCACTAGGTGGCCTTCTTTGTCTTCAAGTTTTGATATGACTGCCCGACTTTCTTGAGGGAAAGAATCCTATGAAAGAATTTAGAATTCACGTCCCCCTCCTTGGCCCATCTTAACTTAGCCTTTTGATGGTATTGCCTTTCCTGCCTGCATTCAATAATTTGCATCGCTTCCATCAACTTCCATCTTTCTTCCAACAGGGCTTAAGAATCCTCAGTCTCCAGTCTTCTGTCCACTACTTCGAGATGTCTCATCACCTCTGGTTGTTTTGCTTTATCCACATTAATTTGCCCCATTGACCACTCCTTCAATTTCTCTTTTAGATTACTAAGCTTTTGCATGATTTTGTAACCTTCCCATCCTTGACTTTGATCAAATTCCCATTCTTCTTTCACCAGCTACATAAGGTTAGGTTGTTTGAGCCATTCATTGTTGAAACGGAACGCGGCAAGGCCCCATTTAGATTTCTCAGTGTCCGACAAGATTAGCCAGTGATATGAAGTTAGCCTTCAGAGACCCCATATGCGTTGCTGAGTAAATTTCTCACACCACGGCCCATTGTATAGGAATCTGTCTATTTTAGACATGGCTAGGTTGGTCCTCCCATTACTCTATGTGTAAGACAAGTTCTTCATATCCGATTCAAACAAGTGCATATCTTGAATCCAAGAATCAAACATCTTCATCGATCCCTTAATTTGTTGATTGTTCCTTTTCTCCTCCACTGTTCGAGTCATGTTGAAATCTCCTTCTAAACACCATGGTTCCTGAATGGTGGCCGAAATGGCAACGATTTCAGTCAAACAATTTTCCTTTCCTTGTCAATCACATGGACTATACACCGCTGTAAACCACCAAAACTCTTCTCCCCCGCCATTTATTTTGATGGACAAAGAATGCATCCCTTTTATTTTGTCCACCACCTTCATATTACGCACATCCCACATGATCAAAATTCCTCCTGTCGTGCCTTCTACTGGAAGCATCGCCCACCCCATGAATTTCCTCTTCCAAAGCTGCAGTATCATACTTTGATCAAAGACTTCCTTTTTGGTTTCTTGAAGAGTGATCAGGTCTGCTTTGGCTGCTAAAATTGTTGATTTGATTAGCCTTTTCTTAGACTCGGAACCGCAACCATGAATATTCCATCTTAAAATCTTCATAGGAAAACTAAGCCAACCTCGGGACCTCCATCTTGGATGACTGGACCGTGACTAGTTGCGCATTGATCGACAGAAGAAAATCTCTGACCTTTGCATAATCCAACTGTTGAGTGTTCAGTTCATGTTCTCCATTATTTGGTCAATACATCATTTGTTGTTCTCCTTCTGATATGATTCCTTCATAGGGATATTACCTAGCATTCTCAGTGGATTGTCGCCCGTTGCTGTGTGTCATGAATGGCATAGTCTGTGCTGGATGTTCCACTGACTTACTCGAGTAGGTAGAGTCGATTGAGTTTGAGTTAGAGATGCGTATCTGAGACTGGTCATCGTCATCCTGTTGTTCCGTGCCGCTCCCCGGGCTTGTGTCTACTCTAGTAAAGTCAACATCCGTGTTCTGGGTTTCAAGGATTCCTTAAGAACCTTCCTGTTCATGTCCATCCTGATATTCTGATTCCATCCCCAGATCCGGTCTGCTTTCCTCCATGCGACTTGCCCATTGGGCCCTCATACTTGCTATAGTCCTCTCCCCTCTTTTCCTGCTTCGTTGATAAACTTTCAAAATGGGCTGCACCCGATTTTGCCTGTTCAACCCATTTGCCTTATATTGTTGATGGGCGTCTCCTTCTCTAGGCCCACTGCTTTGCAATTTTTGGCTTGGGCTTATGGGCCTCGATCCAGTTTTATTTTCCTATTCACAGCCCCAAATCTGATTTGTGTTTTCCATTCGGTGGGTCCACCCCACCTGTTTGTGGTTATTCCTTTTACTGGCAGGTCTTTTCCTGTCAGTCGCTGTATTAGCACCCGCTCTTGTCTGCTTTTCATTTGTTCCTCTCCCTGCATCCTCTGCTTAGCCGCCTGACATGTAATGATCTTCTGATTCAATATCATCATCCTCGTCCTCGAGATTTTCGTCATCTTCCTCACTACTGGAAATTGCAATCGCCGATTGTCGTCAGTCACCTGACCCCCCCTTTTTCAATATCTAAAATATCCTTCGAATGTTTCCCAGTAAGCTAGTCTAGAATTTGTTGCCGGAGCTCCCTTACCTATGCTCCCCAATTCCTTTCGATTTCATCCAGCCTTAGCTCCTACACACCGTCCTTATCGTATATGTCGAATTCTTCCGCGAGAAAACCCAACTCAAGCCCTCGAAGTTGCAGAAAAGCCATCTCCATTGACGCCGATGAGCTTGTGATGTTAGCAATATCCAACAAGCCTCCACACCTTTCGTCAATCTTGTAAAACGTGTGGATGCTCCATTTCTCCGGCTTTATACCTTCAACTCTCATCCAGCTGTTTCTACACGCCACCTTGCCTCTGTCATTTGCCATTTCTTTGCACCATTCTTCAAAGTAGAAGCCCCCTAGAGTGGTCTGATATTTACTGTTTTGGATAATCCAGACCTCTGCCGCGTCTTGATAGTAAATTAAACCCCTCGCAACATCTAGTCGTCGAATATGTATTTCCCTCTTCAATATTCTGCGAACAGATTTTTCTATCACGTTCTAGTCGATTTCATCAGATGTTCTGATAATCAGGAAATCTTTTCCATTTCGACTGCTTCAACTTCGACTCCCCACTCTCTGGCTCTGTATTTCCCTTTCAGTGTTTCTCCGCCTCCTCCGTCTTTCTACCTGCTCTCTCCATCACGCCTCTCTATTCTGACTTTCTTCGTCTTCCATTGGCGACTTCTCCGGATGTCGAGGTTGACTCTGTCTTCTGTTTATCTAACTTCTCCTTCCTCATTCGAATATCTTCTTCTCGGACAACCGTATCCAGAGCCTTCCACAAGTTCCTCCATGCTTCTGTGTTACATTCCTCTACGAGAATAACACTTTTTGAACGACCCTGAACCAGTTTTGTAATTTTAATGAAACGTCCTCTTTCATTAAGGAGCACCTCCATTAGAACACTGTAGCCCGATCCTCTGAACACGCTAACTGCCACCTCTATGCGTTTTCCTATCAGGGCCTTTTCCACCCTCTTTTTAATCCACTGAATATCTTCTCTATTCAGAACCAGATGGAAGTGACGTTGTCTTGTAACCTCCTAGAGTATTATCTCTTGGGAATCTCCGATGTAGCATATCGAAAAATATTTAAAGAACGAGGAGAATGATAGATACGTCCATTCCCCATTTGAGGATTTCACCAACCTGCCTTTGTTAGAGCTAACCTCATTTGACTGTGTCGATACTGTTTTCTTTTTATGGAAACTAGTTATTCCCGTTTTCGGTTCCCATCGTTGTTTGTCGTTTTTGCCTCGTCTTTTCTTTCGGTCAACCACGATCCACCCTTCGTTTTTGTCTTCTTCCTTACTTTGTTGAAGCAGGATATTCTTCCAGGTTCTCTGTTAAGTTAGATATGCAATTTCTTTCACTCCCCTTGGTCAGGTTTTTGAGTTCCAGTAGCTTTCCTTGTTCCATTGTCGTTCTTGTTGCTGCTTTACCCCGTTTGTATTTGCAATCCTCCTTTGTGTTGTTGTGTCTCTGTGTTCTTGTCGAGAAGATTTATTCTTGTTTCTCTCCCTCATTTGCTTCTGGTATGATCTACACTCTTCATTTTTCCACTAGTCAATATGCTTCGATCTCCGTTCGCCTTGGTAGTCAGTTCGTCGTGACTCCATTCTCATGGCACGTTTTTCCTTGGACTTCTCTTTTAACACTTACTATATTACATCATATCATTTTCTTTTTTTTAAAAAAAAAAAAAAAACTTAACATGTATAGGCTAGGTGTGTTCGTATTTGATCGTCGTGGGTATTGTCCCTAGTGAGTAGGCTCAACGTAGTATGTTCGAATTTGATCACCACCAAACATTCTCCGATTAGAGATAAGCTAAGTTAGGGTCATAGACTAGTATAGTACCACTCCTATGTATGACCATTATGTAGTTCTTTAATAGTCACGTGATGACCCTGCTTTAAAAGTGTCTTTAATAGTCGATATCTTTTGGAAAGGTGTCATTCAGAGTCGATGCTCACTTTAGGAGATGTCCCTAGACTCTACCCTAAAATGATGGATGCCTCATCCAAGAGAAAAGGAATATCGAGGATAATCTTTTTAGTCTCAATGTTAACCCTAAGACAATGAATTGTTTGAACAGCTCAATGTTTTATAAGTATTTGCAAATTGATGTTTTAATTTTTATAATGCATGAGAAGTGTTTAGAATGACTCACTAGGCGCTTTTAAGCTCAACCCATTTGCTTCTATTCTTTTCAAGTATGTATTGAACCGAGTGATCTACTGAATCTTTGCGAAGTATTTTGATCTAGTTTGAGTCAGTCATGAAACCCAATATTTTTCATTTCATTTTATTTTGTTATTTTATTTGATCCATAAATTTTGTAATGGCATATGAGCCAGACCATTCAATTTTATTAATTTGAACTGTGCATTACTTAAGTTTTCTTTGATTTTCCCTTTACTTGATGATATTTTTTTGTCATTCAACGATTCAATAATCCTTAGAGCACATATAACGAAATGATGATATAGCATGCCCAGCCTTTTGGTTGACCCCATATTGTCATTTAACAACCATTTATTATCTCCTTGTAAATTAATGCATCTGAGGATATTTCTATAATTTGGCCTAGTGAAGTTGGTTGACTGGAGGTCGGGTTGTTACATCCAACATCTCAGAAGACAATTAAACACATCAACAAAATTTAATCATAAATCCTTAAAATGCCAATGAAAATCTATTAATGCGGCATCACATAAAAAGTTCCCATGAAATTTTGATTTTAAATTAGCATAGGAACACACATAAACAAATGGGTAGATTGGTGGTAGTATCTCAAATATCATAAACAAACAATAATGTTTAAATCTGAGTTAACTTGCTTTTCTGTTAGTATATACTCACAACAAAAAGATGTGTATGTATCAAAGGTCAAGTCCCATATGAGAAATTAATTTTAAATTTCTTGATTGTACATCAAGGTGTGCACTTTAATAATGTTTGCACTGAAGAAGTAAAACAACCCAGCACAACTTAAGTCAAATTTTGTAAGTGCCATGAACACAAAGACAGTCATGACAAATTACGCTAGAATTTTCTTAAGATTGTATGGTGTATGATGTTGTGCATGCATTTACTGTTACTTACAAAATTAAACATGACAAAAAAAAATTGATCAAGGCCAAAGTTATGTCCTTAATACAATTTTGTCCTGCAATCATGCTCATGCTTTATTTTAATAGTTGTTTGGTACTAACTTATAGTAATTTCACGTACAAGCTACTTCGTTTCACCTTTCAGTGAATATTTATTTCGAGTTGGTTCCTTAATAAAACTATTCTTGTTTCCTCTAGAAAAGAATTGTTTCTAATGACTCTAACTTACTTTCTTGTGTTGACATGTGAGCCACTAAGCATTTCCCTCAACCGGATTACTATGTTCTCATAAATCTAGTAGCACTCAAGTTCTTTGGCTTAAATTTAGTTGTTTCAATAGAAGTCCCAGGTAAATCATTGAGCCTCTAACTGAATATCTCTAAAATTTAAGTGCCAAGTGGAGAGGAGTTTAATTCTTATCATAGAAGTATAGTTGTTTTTCTATTCAATAGACGTTTAATTGCTTAAGATTTTTTTTTTTTTTTTTGAAAGGATAATTGCTTATGATTTTTGTTGGTATTGTCCATATATACAGCTAGATTACTTATTTTTCCTCTTCTATGTCCTTCAAAAACTAAGAGAAAGTTCCAAGTGGATGCACATTTAAAGTTAGTCCACTATTGATGTGACTGAGAAGAACACTTAACCATTTACAATTGACATTTATAAGTTTAACCCGAAGATGACTTGGTGGGTTTAGGCAATGTAAAAACTCCAGTCAATTGATTAACCCCACCATTTTGGAGACCTAACTAGATAGTTCAGTCTATATGTGATCATCTATACAATGCGAACACTAAATCCAGGAAAATGCAATATTATTTGAATATTACTATGTAAGTGTGACATGTGCACACACTTAATTAAATATATGAAAAAGTACGGGATATTAATTCTTACGCTTTGAGTGACAGCAGATGCTCACAACAGCTCCATGCAACTGCAAACCCATTAGAAGACGATGTAGCTCGCCCAAGTTCATCCATAATGATTAAACTCCTAAATCATATGAAAATGCAATGAGATAATAAACAATAACGAAAATGTTTGCACATAACAAGAATGAAATTTAAGGAAGTATGCATACTGGGAGGAGACATTTTGCATGACAAAAGCTGTCTCTTTCATCTCAGTCATAAACTGCAAGACTCAAAAGCCACTAATGAATGAAAGCTTTTTTGCCATTCATAGAAAAAATATTTTCTAGAAAATTACCAGCTACAAAATGAGCACAACCTTAATTATGTGAAGATTTCTCAGGTACTTGAAAATAAAAAGTCGTACTAAAAAGCTACTAAAAGCTTATTTTTATGTAGAGTGTAAAGAGTCCTTTGAAAGCTTGAACTAGATGTCATTCTTGCTGGTCCAGGATACCAAATTGGGCCCTTGTCTCCTTCAGAAAGGCTACCTGACTGCCTTGTGAGTGAACTGGGCTTGCGTGGGCAGGCCCATCTCCTCCAGCCCGCAACCCAAACTCTCGGTCGAATGAAGCTTGGGCCCCCCTCTCTTGATCGGCCCGGTTGGCTTCATTCTAACCAATCCGGTCCAATCCTTTCTAGGTCCCGCTCTTATTACGGCCCATAGTCTCATCTCCACAATCGTCCTGGTCATTCATGCACCTTCCAGAGAAATCGACTAGGCTCTCCTCTTATCCCATTCTTCCTTTTCCAATTCCATTTACAGATACCTACTCATGCCTGTTAACGTCACTACCAATTGCTCCGCTTGGAAAGGAAGATTTGTCACTTGCGCCACCTACACCGTTCCTACTCAGCGCACTACCTCCTGCCTCAGCGTCGACTATTCCCACTTTGTGGTCGTACATCCACTGTGCAGCTACCAACTTCTTCTCCAACACCGGTATGACATGTAGTAGTGGCTGCAATCGCGTCACTTCTGCTTTCTTTGGCGATGAACCTCCTGTTCTTCGATAAGCCCTGTTTCTACCCTCACTCATCTTAAAGGTGACATATTTGTCCCAACATGCATGTATTTCATGTTTGAAGATAATACTATATATTTTTCCAAAGAATTTGATGCTCGAATTCGATGCAAATTTGCCTTGAATAGATTTCAAATCATGGCGCAAACAACAAAGCAACATCCTTCACTTGAGATTTTATTTAAGTGGATATGATACTATTTGGCATTTGATTTAGACAAAGTTGTTATTACAACTAATGTAACGTTTGAACCCCATATCATTGACTTTGATACGATGTTATGATCATGATTGATTGTCATATTACGAGTCATAGCATGCGCCTAGAGGAAGACATATTTTTATGAAATACAAATTAAACTATATGAAATAAGTGTGCTCATATGGTATATGCATCAACAAATAAAACTCAACTAAAAATTTATGTCTAATTAACCCAAACAGCCCCATCATTAAATGCTCTTATTCATCATTTGGGTCTCCTAATAGAACTTCAATTGATATTGGCTAGAGAACCAATTGGGCTAAACTTAATTTATGGGAATGAAATGGATATCACTAGCAGCAAATGAATAACCAAAATTCATTTAGTTAGGAAAATATTTCACACTAGAAAAGTTTCTTCATAGCATTCAGATGCGCAAAGTTATTCACTAGTGATTTCTCAATTATTTGGAGACTTATTCAACAATTCAATATAGCATTTTCTCAACTCCATGAGGTTAGCCATATGAGTCCATTTCATCTATTATGTTCTATTAGGGGTCTACTCAATACTTATATTACAATGAGGGAATTCTTTCTTAATTATTTTTATTCATATAATCTTTCGTCTTCTACCACTACCATTGATTGCTAAAAGGTTAATCTTCCCAGCTGATGCAGCCAAAAGTCTTCTATATGTGACCACACCACCTTGATTAGTTCTATGCCATTTCATCTCCAACTGGGGTAACTCTAACCACCATTTCTCAAATATTCTCATTTCCACATTTATCTTTCAATATTTTACCACATTTGTTTCAACATTCACATTTACATTACACTTAATTTGTTGTACACAAATTGTTTCTTTATTGCTCAACATCCATTTCATTGAGCACGCCAACTTGGTACCATGGTATAAAAATTTAGCCGAATTTTGGCGAAATTAGCCGAATTAATTATATAATTTGGACAATTGAAGCGAAGTTCATTTGTAATTATAAAATTACAAAATTTCATCGAAATCTTTGAAAAAATTGGCAAACCTCACTTAAAACTGAAATTTTGAGAACTTTTCCAGAAAAAAAAGCATTTTTTTATGAAAGAATCTGTGTGGTTCCTAGAGATTGTATAAAAAAAATTTCTTTATAATTGTAGAAGATTGAAGGCGAGATATGTGCAACTGGCGAACAACTTTTTAGAAGATAGAAGAATGAGTTGTAGCCTTAAGAAGAGACAATAGAGAGAAGAAAGTGAAGAGAAAAATAAGTTGGGCACTTAAAAGGAGAGGTGTTGAGAGAAAAAGTAGAAGCAAGAGTTGTCTACTATAATAGATGGAGAAGAGGAAATATACTTGCACTTGCAGTGACTCGCTAGCCAACGACCAATCAAATTAGAGTTTATATTTGCACGACCATTAGAGTTTGACAATAAGTTTCTCGTTCTTTTTTTTTAATAATTGGTTTAAGTTTAAGGTGTGCAATATGCATTAGACATTGTTAATGTTTAAATACAAGTTTAAAACTATTATATGTATATTTTTATATATAAAATGTATTTATTTATATTGTTTTCATCATTTTTAATAAAAATTGTACATTTTTTAATATTTAGATAGTATTTTTTTGAACTTTTCTAAGTTGGCAAATTTGTACAAATTTTTTTTCGAATTTCTAGGACTCTTTGCATTAATTCTAATTTTCAAAGATCGAAGTTTAAGGCAAAGTCGAATTTTCATTCCTTGCTTGCTAGTATAAAAATACTTATCAATTGGAAATCTACAAGTAATGTCCATATATTTCCTGTATTGATCTTATCAATTCAAAGTTGTATTCAGTTGCCAACAATTTACATATAAATTTAAATGAATGAATTCTTATGGTAATATGTACCATAGCAAGAGATGCTCAATACATATATTTTTAAAAGAAATAGAGATTCATTGAATTAAAAGAAGAATACAACAACAAAACAACATCCAAAACACACAAAAACAGAGAACCCGCACCAACCCACCTCCCAAAACATTACAATATATTACAAAAAATTCTCCCACCCTCTAAGCCAGTCCGAAATGGAGTGCCCCAAAAATAAGAGACTATTGTTAATCTAGAAAGATGTAAGTGACAATGACTCTTCCCAGATCTAAAGGGGCATGAGGGCCCCATCCTCGAAGATCTTAGTGTTTCGCTCTCTCCACATACACTAAAAAACTGTCAAGCTGGCTACCATCCAATGAGGGTGCCGCTTCAAACAAACCTGAAATGGACAAAATCTAAACTGTACATCTTGCTCACTATCCTCAACGATAGGAAAGAACTACCTCCTCCACCTTCCCCATGCATAACTGGAAAAGGAACACTCGAGGAAAAGATGATCGATAGATTCGCTGCTTTGCTTACACAAAAGACAATAGGAAGGAGATAGGAAAAGATTTGAAAACCATTTTTGAAGCAGTTCCCCTTTATTGATTTTCATTGAGGCCACCTCTCAAACAAAAAACTTAACTTTAGAAGGAATAGCGGCCCTCCAAATGTCCTGGAATGGATAGGAGGAATTGGATGTGGGAGCATCCACCAAAGAAGAGAAAAATGATTTAGTAGAGAACTTTCCAACCTCTCTAAACCACACAATTCTAACCTCCCTATCCTGCAACACACAATCCCTAAGCAAAATTCAAAGTGCTTCTTCTTCTTCACCACAACAACGACTGCTATAAGACCTCAAATGAAAATTCCACTATATGACCCCTACACTATCAATCTGCTCCTTGAAGAAAACAATTGGACAATGATGATCTCTTGATTGGTAGTGCAACCTAGGGAAGAGCCTTGGAAAGGTGTCAGTTCCCCACCACACATCCTCTCAGAAACGAACCACATCACCTCTCCCTACCTGCAACCGAATACCTAGAGTAAAGCATTGATATGGAGAATGTATAAACTTCCAAGAGCTTTTGTGAGTGACGTTCCTCCGGAGACCTACATCTCACCCGTTAATGTCTAATACATGTTTGCTTCTAATCACAAGGGCCCACAACTAATTTTGCTCTCTAGGAAATCTCTACAACAACTTGCCCACCAACGCCTTATTGCTTGCAATTTACCAATCCCTAAATCCCTAGATTTCTTCTTCAATTGAACCTTTGTCCAGTCCACTAAGTGGATCCCCTTGCCTTCGTCCCCTCCTTTCCACAAAGAATTCTTCATTAATCTCTCTATCTTAGAAGCTTCTTCTTTTGGAATTTTGAAAATTGATAGGAAATATGTTGGGAGGGCAACACTTCTTTGATTAACGTAAGTCTACTCCTTTCAAGAGGGGGGACCTCTTCCATCCATCTATTCTTCTTGCCACTTTGGTAACTATTGACCCCCAAAAAGCTTGAGAGCCCAACTTCGCTCCAAGAGGCAACCCTAGGTACTTACGCGGCCAACCTTCTTGCTCACAGCCAGTTCTGGAAGCAACTTGAGGAATCCAATTCTCTTTTGAGGCCATTTTGGCAATGCAAGTCGTGGACATGTTAATGTGCATCCCTGTAGCCCAACAAAAACTTTGGACTAACCGAAAGACATTCTCAATGTTCTCCTCTGCACCATCCAAGAATAAGAGGGCGTCATTAGCAAACTACACGTGTGTAACTTCGACTTTATCGGAACCCACAACAAAACCCTAGATCGCATGCATCTCCCTCCGTTTATCGAACAAACACCTGGCTCATCTGCCACTAGGATGAACAAAAAGTGAGATATCAGATCTCCTAGTCTTAGACCCCTTTGAGCTTCAATTTTACCCCTCGACCTTTTATTAATTAGAGAAGAATAGGTAGTCGATCTCAAACATCATTTAATCCAACTTCTCCACCTACTACCAAACCCTTCTTGTCTAACACAAAATCAAGGAAAGTCTAATCCACCATGTCATAGGCCTTTTCCGTATCGAGCTTGAAACTACTCCCTTCATCTTCCTCACCCTGTACTCTTCCACAATCTCATTTGCCACAAGAACTGCGTTTATGATATTTCTACATTTCACAAAAGCCAATTGATTTTCAGAAATTGTATTCCCTATCACCCTTTTAATCCCATTAGCCAAAACCTTTGCAATGATTTTATAAAGGCTCATTGTGAGACTAATAGGTATAAAGTCCTTCACCCTCCTCACTACATTCTTCTTTGGGATAAAGCATACATAAGTCTCATTAGTGCATTTATTCACCTCTCCTGTTCAAAAAAACTCCTCCATAACCTTCACAAGATCTCATCCCAAAATGTCCCAACTCTTTTGGAAGAAGATCATTGAAAACCCATCCGGCCTTGGGGCCTTGGAACCATCACATTTGACAATTGCCTCTCTAGCCTCATCCTCCAAGGATTGATCTTCCATCCGATGACTATCATCTATATCAATTGGGTGCCAATCTAAACCTTTAAAACCCCAAACCTGACTACTTTTCTTCCCATACGCCTCAAAGAAATGCTACACTATCATTTCCTCTTCCTCCACCACTTCCCCATTATCCGCTTCTAATTTAGAAATAAAATTCTTCACCTTCCTGCCACTTACAATCCTATGAAAAAAATTAAGAATTAGCGTCTTCTTCCTTCAACCAAGTAATACGAGCCTTGAGCTATGCTCCCTTATCCATCTCCCTGTTTAGCTTCCAAAGCTCACCTTTCTTATCCCATCTCTCTCTCCTCCTCTCCTCATCCCATTGGCTACTCCCCTCTAACCGGTCCAAAGCCTTAATGCAACATTCTAACTACTTCCTTCTTTTCTCCTCACTACCCAGCAAGGAAAGCCCCAAAGCATAGCTTGATATATGGTTCATCTTGATCATTGTGGTAAAAAGAAATGCAAACTGAATGTTGTAGGCTTCGCTCCTCTCATCTCCTTCTCAATATATGGTTCATCTTGATTATTGGACATAAACATCAAGATTAAAATAATTAACTTGATATGCCTTTTTATGTTACTAGAAAAACAAGCAATTGAGTACAAATTCAACAAAAGATGTCCAACAAATCTTAAAAATACATAGAAGTCTACCAAAGTTTTGGTCTCGATCAAGCTAAGGGTTAATTGAAAGTTCAAGCTTTAGGTTTGATCGTTTGGTAGCTAAGATGCTCACTCAATCATGGGAGCTTTGGCTTAGTTTGGCTAGCCTTCAATGTTACAACCCCTATGTTCGAACATAGGTGGGGTCCTAACAAGACCCCTTTGGTGTTGAAGGAATGGCAATGTCAATTTTCTTACCAAATGGATAGTAAATGTATTAAATGAAGCCACATTTAAAAACGAAAAAAACTAGAAATATTAGCATGTGTTGTAATGGTTAGAAAAAGGGAAAAAAATGGATGAGAAGGACTACATGTGCACCTCATCATGCTAAGGAGGATCCATATTATCCAACCCTCTAAACCGATCAAAATAACCATAACCCCTCATTAATTATTTAATTGTTAATTTGCAAAGCAAAAGCAGCACAGCTGTGACTATTTCCATGTTATTCTTGCAACAGAACAAAGTCTTTGATTAATGTATAATTGATACTTCTATTAGATGAATTTGGACAATCCCAAAGTTTGTTTTTCATTCTTCATTTATCTATTTTTTTTCCTCTTTTCTAACTTCTAATGATAAGCAAAAAAGTTAAAATAATGAGACTTACTAAAGAGAATACAAGAGTTTGAAAATCAGACCGTACTAGAGTTAGACTCGAGGTTGTCTCCTGTTCCCATCCTAGTGAATATTCGATCAACAACCCTCAGAGATGAGAATCGGGCAGGAACATAGCAACCAATCTGAGCAAGGATGACCACAAGGCACACTTGTTGAAGATAAGTACTCTTTCCACTCCTGAAAATGTAAGATATAAACTTAATGAGCAAATTCCTGATAATTAATGTCAGTCTCTCGTGTATGCAATATCTCATTTCATTCAAGAGGAATCCTTGAATAAATAAACCATAATAACATGTGCATTCTTCGCAGCAACATTTTGACAAGAATACTTACATGTTTGGGCCCATAACAATCACCATGTTAGACGCTTCAGAAAGAAAAGTATTGTTTGGCTGGCATAAGAAATTGATCAGCTTCTGAAGTTATTGATGAAGAAATGTGGAGTATAGGACTACACACACGCGCGCATATATATATATATATATATATAGTGAGAGAGAGAGAGAGAACTTTGAAAATGCAAACTAGAAAAAGGAAAGGAAAGGAAACGAAATCTCACGAAAAGAGAAAAAATCGCAATAATGAGAACAGAACATACAATGAAGTCACTGTGTAAGCTTTCTAGGATAGGGTGCCTTCCACCATCAATTGCCAATGGACCATTCTCTATCCAGTCAGATCAAAATTATGTCAGAGCCTCTTCTGCTGTGCCTATTAAAATTACACAACAATAAGCAAAGAAAGGAAGAAAAATCTACCTGTAAAAGCTGGTCTTGTATAATGATCTACTGGCTTAGTAGATATCATATGGGCAAATGAATTTACAAGCATGTCCAAAAGGCATAAGGCTTCTGCCAGAAGTGTAAGCACAGCTACGTCTGCTCTAATTGTGTCAACTAGAGCTGAAAATTACAGCCAAGAAAATGCAGCAGACTAAGATATCAGCTCTTGCTGGAAATGCCAAACAACGAAGAAGTTGATCATTGATGGAGTTAACGACAGCAACATTGTTTCTCTATTGAATTTGAAAGTTACATATGCATTATCACCATAGCTGAGATCCACTATTCTCAAACTATCACCCTATTCTTACTTTTTCAACTGAGTTTGGAACAATCATCCTACCCCTCAAAGAGACTTTGTAACCAAACAAAATAACATGAAAAAAAAAAAAAAGAAACAGTATCATCAAGAAGCTGCTATTAGAAACCTACTGATCTTCTGAACAGCTTGGAGCCTGCTCTACCCTCCACTTCTCCTACTTATTCATCAAATTGATCTTAAGTCCCTCACTAAAATTCTTAATGCACCAAATGCATAACAATGATGAACTTTGAATAATATATAAGAATATATAGAGAAGCACAGCGGAGTGCCAATTTGTTTTATTTGGAGGAAGGCTGATTACAGGGCTAGTTAACTGGTTAATTTTTATGCATCATCTATAGATTTAGTGCTTCTTGCCTAATGAATTATGCTGGTACCCTTTTTCATATCCCTAAAATGAGCAGCAACCATGGTTTTAATTCTTATCTGCTCTATGATATAACTCAATTTAATCATATAATGAAAAGGGATTTGACTGAAGAACCATGATGCAATTTTAACCAATGTGATTAAAATATTAAGAACAAGTTGACAGTGCAAAATGCAAACTAAGAAAACAAACACAAAACCAGAAAAAGACAAAATGTTATTTACAAATATAAATGAAAGTAAAGCAGTGAACCACTGATGTAGAACATTCATGCGAGTATGAAATCATGGAACAAAAATTCGACTTCACCTCGAACTTCAACTTTCAAAAATCAAACTTAAATCAAACTTAATTCAAACAGTTCTAGAAATTCAAGAGAATTTTTGTAAAAATTCATCGACTTAGAGAAGTTCAAAAAATTCTATACAAATGCAAAAATATGCATAATCAATACATTTTACATATAAAAGTATAAATATAATGGTTTCGAATATGTAGTTTAACATTAACAATATTTAATGTCCATCGCACATGCTAAAATTTTTATATTATTTACTTGTGTATTCTATGAATTTCACCACAATTCACAGAAATCTTCGAATTTTTCACGAATTTCACTGAAATCTTCAAATTTTTCATGAATTTCACCAAATTATATATTATTTCAAACTTCAACGAATTTTTAACCCATGTACAAAATATCATCATCATGATTTACAATGTTGAACATTGATATGAGTAAGAAAAAAACATCATCATGACTTATGATGACTGAAATGACTCATTGTCACCAAAATCAATACAATAAGATTTTTCATTTTCCAGATTAATATCACCACATGGCATTGTGCCTGCAAAATCTTTTTAAATGTCTAATTCCAAACAATTTTAAACTTTTGCGTAGAATTAAAAAAAATTCCTCGCTAATTTTATCATCATGTTGACACTATTTGTTGATCATCTTTTTCTTTTTTCTCTTCTTCAATAGTCTTTCAATCATGCTATCTTCTTTTTGTTTTTTTTGTTTTTTTTTTGACAAGAAAAAAGAACTTGTATTAATTATGTTAGTGTAAAACTCCTATTGTAACAACCACATAAAAAGAAAAAAAATCTATCCTTCATGACACTACTCTCATTTATGGTAACTTCACATGGTCAAATTTTCGTTGTGATCCTATTTGGTGCCAATTGGATAGGTTCTTATTTAATGAAGGGTGGGCTAATCTATTTCAATTCTGTAGACAAGACGTGGGGAAAAGATTGGTTTCGACCATTGGCCAGTGTTGTTATTCACTTCCAAACCATTGTGGGAACAAGCCCTAAGTGCTTTGATGGTCGCTTGGTTCATATGCCATATTTCAAGGATAAATCGAAGGGTGGTGGAAGTCCTACAGTGGGGAGGGATGGGAGGGTTTTAGGTTTATGCAGAAGCTTTGGATTGTTAAGGAGGAATGCTACTCATGGGGTTAGTTTCTTTGGAAAGCCAAGAGAGGAGGTGAGGAGAGTTAGAACGAGGGATGGCGAAGCTAGATAAATTGGAGGGAAGCATTAGCTGGCACAAGCAGAAGAGGAAGGAGCGATGGGTGAAAAAAGGAGAGTTGGGTAGGCAAGGCAAGGAAATGGATTGAGGAGCATGGCTTAAAGCCCACATTAAATGGCTTGAAGAAGGCGATGTTAACTCAAAGTTCTTCCATAGGATTTTGAGTGGGAGGAAGGTGATGAATGATATATCTAAGATTGAAGGGGATAAAGGGGAAATGATAGAGGAGGAAGATAAGATAGTGGACCACATAGTGGGTCATTTTTCTGATGTTTTTGGGAAAAGAGTCGATTGCGTTTGGGGTTTGGAAGTTATTCAGTGGAATGCGGTTGATAATGATATTTGCCTGAGGATTGAAAGGTCATTTTTGGAGGAGGAAATTAGAGAAGCAGTCTTTGAATGTGATGGGTGTAAGGCTTCAAGGCCGGATGGTTTTCTATGATATTTTACTAAAAGAGTTGGGATATCGTAAAGAGAGATTTAATGCGGGCGATGGAGGTGTTTCACAGACCAGGGGAAGTTAATGGATGCACTAATGAGACATACATTTGCTTAATCTCGAAGAAAATGTAGTGAGGCAGGTTAAGGATTTCTGTCCTATTAGCCTTACAACGAGTCTTTACAAAATTATTGCCAAGGTATTGGCCAACAAGTTGAAGGAAGTGATGCACAACACTATTTCGGAAAACCAGTTGGCATTCTTCAAAGGGCGAAACATTATGGATGCAGTGTTACTGGCTAATGAGATTATAAAAGAGTACAGGATGAGAAAGAAGGAAGGAGTGGTGGTGAAACTTGATATCGAGAAGGCCTATCATATGGTTGATTGGAGGTTCCTCAGCTTCATATTGGAGAAGATGGGTTTTGGCAACAGATGGCGGGGATGGATTCAAGGATGTCTGAGATCGATGACATACTCAGTTGTCATTAACAGTAGGCCAAGGGGTAAAATGGATGCTCTCAGGGGTTCGAGACAAGGAGATCTACTGTCTCTTTTTTTGTTCACTATGGTGGTTGATGTGCTTAGGCAGATGTTGGATAAAGGGAAGGAGATGCAGGAGATTTGGGGGTTCGTAGTGGGAAAGGATATAGTGGAAGTCACTAATCTTCAACTTGCAGATGACACTATTCTTTTCTTGGATGGATGTGAGGGCAACATTGGGAAGGCCACGTCAGTGGTAAAATGTTTTTTGTTGGATATCGGGCATGAAGATCAACATGACCTAAACATGTGTAGCTGGAATCTCTATAGATGAAGCAAAAATGCCCCGGATGGCTACAGGTTTTGGGTGTGAGGTGGGAGAATGGCCCTTAAAGTAACAAGATTGTCATTAGGGGGGAATCTGTAATAACTGAAATTTTAGTGACGTAATAATCGAAATTTGAGTTTAAAACACATATA
>JAJIYU010001752.1:0-34082 GCA_030144865.1 Tinospora cordifolia
GCCCGACGATATGGCCACAGATTGACAGACATGACGTCCGGTCCGAGGGTCAGGGTGTGACATCAAGTCTATCTGATAAAACAAATACTTGAGGTTCTAATGATCGAAATAAAGAATAAAACGCTCACCATACAAATAGTGTTGCAAAATCTTGAGTGCGAACACTACTGTTGTTGGTTCTAAATCACGGAAGGGGTAATTTTTCTCATGTACCTTCAATTATCTTGGGGCATAAGAAATTACCCGGTCACCCTGCATCAATACACAAACAAGGCCTGTCTCGCATGCACCTGTGTAGATCACCAACTCATGGCCTCGTTCGAGTAGCAAAAGTACTAGTGCAAATGCCAAATGATGCTTCAACTCAAGAAAGACTTCCTCACACTTATTTGTCCATACAAAGTTGTAATACCCTGAAAACTTGTACTAAATAAAATGAAATGATAAATGAAGAACAACTCATTTCTAGGATCTATTAGCGAGTTCAAATGTGCTCAAAAGCCTCTCAAGGGAGTGAAATTTAAGAAAAAGGAACGAAATGAAATAAAATGAAATGAACATTTCAAATGGCCTAAGCATCCAAAATTCATTTCATGTGTCCAATTAAGGTTTCATTTACTTGGTATGCATCAAGAGCATCTAAATTAGGAAAGAAAATGGAGAAAAACTTAGCCAATTGAAAGTTGTGAATTTTATTAAATTCATGTGAATCCAAAAGTATGTGCTAAAAGCCTAAAATGCTAGCCAAATGAGAAATATGAATTTATTTTAAATTCATGTAGACCCAAAAAATATGTAATCACCCCTAAGTATGTGCAAGTCACATGGGTAATGATGCCATGATAATAAACACTCATACCCTAGAAACGTCCCACATTGTTTGGAAACCAAGAAGAATGATCTCATGTACACACAAACAATGATCATGTGCACCCATGTCACCTACATTCACGAAACGTCCCATTTAGTGAGAAACCTTAGCCATTTTTGAGCAAGCCCACATTGAAAACTTTAATGATGATCTTATGTACCACTAGGTGTGATATTATACACCAAATTCAAGAATAGAAGGTGGCTGGCTGAAGCATGGTGTCCCACTTATGCACACTTAGAAAACTTTTCAAACAAGGGGCTTGGACCAAGAATAGAAATTCTCATTCCCAAACCCTAGCCGTCCTGTAGCACCCCAATTTTCAACCAGACCTCCTACCATGCGTTGTCTCACGTGTGGATCATCACCCTTTGAAAATCGAGATGCTACTTAAAATTTTCTTTTGTCGAAATCTTTTTCTTAAAATTTAATCTCATAACTATTTTTTCTGAGGTCTCGAAGAAATATATTTAAAACGTAATTCCATAGTAAACTTCAAATTTACTTTCATGTGTTCACCGGATTTTTAAAGTTAAATGAAAACAACTTAAATTGAAAATCATTGAAAATCATACATCATAATTTCAAATTACGCAGCGGAATCACTTCAAAGATTTTCTTTTAAGACAGTAAATGTGAAATATACAAAATCACTTGAAAACATGAGTCATTGGAATCCAAACTCAAAATAAATACACACAAATTGATTTAGTAAAATAAATAGAACGCCACCTCTATAGTCTCCTATCCCGGACGACCTCCCCATGAGGTGTCCAAATCAAAGTGTAAGTATTCTAATGTAGGTTATAGTACTCTACGTCCATGTGTGGGAATGAGCTCGAAAGCCCAGTGGATCGTTCTTACACATCACATGCATTATACAGACTCAATCCAAAACATTACAACCACTTTCAAACATTAGGCGCTTTAAACATTTATTTAGTTTTAGTTATAATCTAAGACCGGAAGAGGGTTGAGATGCCTCTCGGTATTCCCTATGATCCAATCTCATAGTAATCGTAGAGGCCTTAGGTACCATCTAAAATCAATTATATCTTAGTATCATAGTCTAAGAGAAAGTACTTACCGCAGCTCGTACAGTCTCCCAAAGACTTCGAGCTGTCGCAGGCAACTCCGGGTGGGAATACCTACGATCTGCCTTGTAGCTCGACAATCTCAAGCGGTAACATATAGGAGATGCCACCTCGATTTGCTTTAGGCTCGACAATCGCACCAGTACGTGGATTCTTAATAAACCTTCATCTTATTTTTGTTTTACAAACACTCTCAAACACATCAAGCATCACATCATACACAAGAAAATAATTCAAAAAATGCATATAAACGAACATGATAAAGTGTATGAGTAAACAATAGGATCTAGATACACATTTTCCTAGTCATGCATGCTATAATTGAGTAAATTTAAAGGTAAGCTTTTATATTCAATCATGTCATGAACTGATTACGCATGAATCTAAATAATTCATCATGAATCACACATCATTCAAATAAACCAAATAGTTTCAGTCAATTTCCTAATAAGATTCTAATAACCTAGAACAATTCAAATAAATGCTTTGAATTTTAAATCTATATAATACATATGAGCAAGGAAGTCACGCCCACCTGATTCTGTCGATCTTCAGAGCGACCTTGCTTTCCTTCGAGATACTTGATACTCTAACATGTGAAGATCTGACAATCACAACTTGATCAGGCTTTCTCTTCCTTGAACTTGTATAGAAATCCAGAAGTAGCTCTCTAACAATGCCTTCGTCCTCTGTGTCTGGGACTTGCTTGAATAGAGGTTCTATCATTTCAGGCGTGGACGAATGTGTTCTTACAGATGTCCTATACTAAGAAATCAATAGTCATTATCTAAAGCTAACTATTGTAGTAATAGAGAATAAATCATATTGACAAGAAGTACCGTGTGAAAACATCCATTCCAAGAATGATGGTTGGAGCCTTGGAGACTAGGGAATTAGAAAGAGATTGTTCGACGGACAACCAAGAGTTTAATCCATCAAGTTCGACATTGATCTTCAGTAGAAAATTTGTTAAGTATTGATCATTAACCCTTGTTGGAGTAATGCATTGAGTTACCATACCAAAATCAACTAGACTTTTCTTCTTTCACGGACTATATATATCAGATGTTTTCCTTTCTAGGAAAAGACAAAGAAGGACCCGAGATGTTCGAGAAAGTTTGACTTGTATCTGTTCAAACATTTGCTCAACTCAGACAGAGAGAGGAGCTGTCCTAGCGTGAGGATTCTCTTCGAATATTTTAAATGATTGGCGGACAAAACTTCCCTTCTTTGTTCTTTATCTAATCAAACCAGAAAATTTTAAACTCAAAATCTATACATCAACTCTCCTGTTCTGTTTATATCCAGCTCATCTTCTTCCTTGAAAATTTGCACCAACAGTGGCAAAGCGTAATTTCTAGTTTTCGTCATCCTTGATTCATCTCATTCATGGCTACAAGTCACGCACACATTTAACGGACAGCAATTTAGAAAAATCCCAAATCACTTCATCATTCTTCACGACACAAACCAGATTATCAAGCATCCATGTCCTTCTCTATTTCAACAACCGAAAAACCAAAATTTGAAATAAAACAATCATACTTCTTCTGTTTTCTATTGTCCAAATTAACCAGCAACGCACATACACACGTTGTTGGTTCTTCATCTTGTCCTGTTCGTCCCTCACAATCAAAACACCAACTACGACCAGCACACCCTCGTTCCATCACCTACTTCCTTTGTTCATTGCACAAAACAAACGCTAACTTTCTTTTTGTTTGATCTTCCTTCATCCAGCAAAATAGACATGGTTGTTCAACACACACAACAAATTGTTCCTCACAGTTTCATGCCCAGAGATCTAGCACACATCACCCCTCTTTGTTCTTAGCTTCTTCGAACAAACACAGCAACGACAGCATCTCTTCATTCCCCGCTTCTGATCTTCACCACACGTTCACAAGACTCCAAATCATATCATATACTAGTTTCATCTTCTTCACTTTGTTGTTCGTGTTTCATGGCAGCTGCAGCCAAGTCACACACACACACATATCTCATCTTCTTCATTGTCACGGACCAACAACAACACTAACAGCCAGCTGCTTTTTCTTCTTCTCTTCCCCCTTTCCACGGCCAACTAGAAATCCACACACATCTGTTGCACAACTTCGTCCCCTGTTCTTCACTCCAAAACCAGAAACGCAGCTGTTCCCCTGTTTCAAAATTCTTCAACATCAGCACCTCAGTCTTCTTTCTTGCTCTGTTTTAATGTTTCGACCCAAACCTTAATCCAGAAAGATGAAATTCTAGCTTTTACTTCATCAAAATCTAGCTCATTTCAAACGAGAGAATTGAATTTCGAAGCATCGATTTTTGAATTTTCTTCTTCTTCATTACATTCTGCTTCTTCTTCTTTAGTTCATCCAACTGCAGCAACAAAACATCTTGGTTGCTTTCTATTTTTCTTCCTTCACAAATCTGCAGCTCGTCCTCATCGTTCCATTTTGATCATCATAGAAACAGGACATTGCCCCTCTGTTTCTTCTCCCTTATTCTTCTTCCTTCTTGTTTCTTCTTCTTCTTTCTACTGATTTTGGCTCTCTTCTTTTATATATATATATATATATATATATGTATGTATGTATGTATGTATGTATGTATATATATTAATCTCTTTTATTGATGTCATCCTTATTATAAGTTTACATATGTTAATAATATCATTTCTTATTCATTTTAATTTTTTTATTATATGCATAATTATTTTTAAATCATCAATTTATTCTTACTTCCCAATTACTACTTTCACTAATCCATAAAATTTCTTAATGCTACATTTCATCCTATGTATTTATTTATTTTTCTAGCTAATTCAAGCTAATATCGAATATCACTTTATTTGATTTATTTTTATGCCTATTCACGACGTGGCATGATCACAAAGTTTCGGAATGTTACAATTTATCCCCCTTAAATAAAATTTCGTCCTCGAAATTTGTGTCAGGTTAACTCATATTGTCAATCAGTCTATGTTTCTCAAGATTCATTACGCTTCCACTGAGCTACTCTGATCTTACACCGAGAATCCTTCCATGTTCTACCAGATCATATTTCGTAGATTCATGAATATAACTAGGGTATTTATTCACCTACATTAGATCCATCATCTTGCAATAATACCATATGTGAATTTAGTGCTTCTTTGAAAACATTCGCTAAAAAGCAGTTAAAATTTTCCTCAAGTCTTTCACCTAGCCGAGCAAAACTATAATGGCCATCACCTTCTAGCTTCAAACATCTCGTCTTCAATTTTCATTGATGATTTTAGAATAATGTACGTCCTATTTCCAGTGGGAAGATTGTGAATGTAGCCTTTCTTTCGAATGAGCGTTGAGAAGAATTACAGGGTCACAACTTTTGATGTGGTTTAGTACTAGAACTGTGATATCCTAACCCAGGTATCGTACGTGACATCCATGACATTTCCATAAAAGAATTTGGAACTTACCAATAATCTGGTGTATGCTCTCACCTGGGATGAACTTGAGCTGTTTAGACATTTTTATTTTCCTTCATCATGCAGTCTCGCAGTTTGTGTGGTGAACAACTGTAGCTTTTTTTTTGTTAGAGTTCTACCAGAGATGACTCGAGTAGGCACCTACATAATCACCCTATTCTATCATCTATGTTCTCACTATAATTTCTCCCAAACGGACTGGATCACAGCTTCTGAAGTCTGGTCAACAACTCTTACTACTGTCTATCATAATTGACTAACCAAGTTGTGGCACATACCTAATCAAACCTGTGGTGCCACTGTTAGCTACAGGGTTTTCACCACTTTCCCCCAATTCTGAGGGTAACCTCTAATATCACTCTCTTTAAGGTCTCAGCTATCATTTCTACCATTTCCACTGCCTGTGCTTATGCTCCCGAAACAGGATCACTATCACTTCTCTGTTCTGGCTTGTTTCTACTCTCATCTTGAACCATTACCCTCTCGATACTATCTATAAGTCAAATACGTGGTTTAATATCCAATAGTTTTTTTTTCATATTGTAACACAATTTCCCTTTTATTGGATAATGTGTAACTATTCATATGTAAAAATCCAAATCTTAACATATACTTGCCTTCCTCAGCATTCAAATATTGTGGTTTAGAAAATCACCACTTGTTCTAATCGCATTTATCGAGCTAGGGTGACTCTAGGTGCATTGTCTCTAAGTTCTCGATTTGTCTTAGTTGTCTAGGGGTTTATGCTTCTAAGACGACAACATTTTTTCTGTTTCTGGGTACAGGAGTTTGGATTATAATACTCAAATAATCAACTACATACATGATAAGCAGTCACACAACAAACAACTAACCAATGCAAGCTAGCAAATGCAATCCCGAAGCTTCTATCTATGTTTCCAGGTCCATGTGCCCCATCCCACACTTGCCCTTCCACGCAGACTTTCGCCCAGAATTACATTATACCCAAACAATGGCGCAAGTATCTCGATATCCACGACTGCAACTGTCCCACCATTTTTAACTGGGCTCTTTGCTAAAAATAGCATGACCGTGCATCCACAGATGTGTTCTAAGGCTGACGCAAGCCCCACCATACCGTGCTACCCCATACCAATACAATACAGTGCATACAAGTTCAGCCAAAGAAATCGATCACTCACCAAACATTGTCCGTCATTCTCTGAATCTAGGATTCCTGCATACCCCCAAATCCCTATGCACCATATCCTACATAGAGACTAGGGATACAGGCTCCTCCCAAACTTGTGTCCTGACCGAACAAGTGTGCGTTCAAACACGTTATCAGTCTCTAACCTATGTCCTAAAAGCTTTTAATTTGTTTATGATCCACTGTACTCCCAAGATAGCACTCAGTCTCTACCTATACCTATGGTCATGGTGTTCAACTCCATTGCATCTCTTGTGATGCCATAGTTCCTGAATTAGATTTGTTCCCGGGTAGGGATCAACCTTCAAGGGCATCTTCCTGAAGTTGGGATCAAACCATCGGGGATAGTGCACCTTCTAAGAATGGCACCAACCCTCAAGAACACCTCTATAGGGCCAAATCATCGCGGCACTTTTTCCAAAGAAACCACCAACCATATGAGGACTACTACAAAGATAGACCATCAAGGGTACTTCTTCCAAGAAGGGCCATTAACTTACAGGGGTACCTTCCTCAAGAAGAGATCAACTATCACGAACACCCCTCAGTATTCAAGTCACACCTGTAACTAGTGACTCAGGTACTCTAGCATCACTTCACTCTTACCTAGATCTCTACCCATACTACCTTTTTTCAAAATCATATTCAAGAAAATTCATTTTTTGATGAAATCAAATCCGATAAAATTCATTTTTAGTGAAATCTCCAATTCCAGTGAAATCATATCCGACAAACTCAAATCTAGCCCAGTGTATCATAATATTGAGCTCTGATACCATATTTGTAACACCCCAATTTTCAATCGGACCTCCTACCACGTGTTGTCTCATGTGTGGATCATCGCCTGTTAAAAATCAAAATGCTACTTAAAATTTTCTTTTGCCAAAATCTTTTTCTTAAAAATTAATCTCATAACAATTTGTCCTCAGGTCTCAAAGAAATGTATTTAAAACGTAATTCCATAAGAAACAACAGTTCAAATTTACTTTCATGTGTTCACCGGATTTTCAGAGTTAAATGAAAACAACTTAAATTGAAAATCATAACACTTCAAAAATTTTCTTTTAAGACAGTAAATTTGAAATATACAAAATCATTTGAAAACATGAGTCATTGGAATCCAAACTCAAAATAAATACACGAAAATTAGTTCGATAAAATAAATTGAACATCACCTCTACAGTTTCCTATCCAGGATGACCTCCCCATGAGGTGTCCAAATCAAAGTGCGAATCTTCTAACGTAGGTTTTAATACTCTACGTCCATGTGCACCTGAAAAATAAAATGGGAATGAGCTCGAAAGCCCAGTGGATCATTCCTACACATCACATGCATTATACAGACCCAATCCAAAACATTACAACCACTTTCAAACATTAGGCGTGTCAAACATTTATTTAGTTTTAGTTATAATCTAAAACTGGAAGAGGGTTGAGACGCCTCTCGGTATTCCCTATGATCCAATCTAATCGTAATCGTAGAGGCCTCAGGTACCATCTAAAATCAGTCATATCTTAGTATCACAGTTTAAGAGAGAGTACTTACCGTGGCTCGTACCGTCTCCCAAAGACTTCGAGCTGTTGCAGGCAGCTCCAAGCGGGAATACCTACAATCCGCCTTATAGCTCGACTATCTCAAGCGGTAACATATAGGAGATGCCACCTCGATCTGCTTTAGGCTCGACAATCGCACCAGTACGTGGATTCTTAATAAACCTTCATCTTATTTTTGTTTTACAAACACTCTCAAACACATCAAGCATCACATTATACACAAGAAAATAATTCAAACAATGCAGCCAAACGAACATAATAAAGTGTATGTGTAGACAATAGGATCTAGATACATATTTTCCTAGTCATGCATGCTATAATCGTGTAAATTTAAAGGTAAGCTTTTATATTCAATCATGTCATGAACTAATTATGCATGAATCTAAATAATTCATCATGAATCACACATCATTCAAATAAACCAAACAGTTTCAATCAATTTCCTAATAAGATTCTAATAACCTAGAAACATTCAAACAAATGCTTTGAAATTTAAATCTGTATAACACATATGAGCAAGGAAGTCATGCCCACCTGATTCTGTCGATCTTCGGAGGGACCTTGTTTTCGTTCGAGATACTTGATATTCTAACGTGTGAAGATCTGACAATCACAACTTGATCAGGCTTTTTCTTCCTTGAACTTGTATAGAAATCCAGAAGTAGCTCTCTAACAATGCCTTCATCCTCTGTGTCTGGGACTTGCTTGAATAGAAATTTTATCATTTCAGCCTTAGACAAATGTGTTATCTAAAGCTAACTATTGTAGTAATAGAGAGTAAATCATATTGACCAGAAGTACCGTATGAAAACATCCATTCCAAGAATGATGGTTGGAGCCTTGGAGATTAGGGAATTAGAAAGAGATTTGTTCGACGGACAACAAAAAGTTTAAGCCATCAAGTTCGGCACTGATCTTCAAGAGAACATTTGTTAAATATTGATCACTAACCCTTGTTGGAGCAATGCATTGACTCACCATACCAAAATCAACTAGACTTTTCTTCTTCCACAGACTATATATATTAGATGTTTTCTTTTTTGGGTAAAGACAAAGAAAGACCCAAGATGTTCCAGAAAGTTTGGCTTGTATCTGTTCAAACATCTGCTCAACTCGGACAGAGAGAGGAGCTCTCCTAGCCTGAGGATTCTCTTCGAATATATTAAATAATTGACTGACAAAAATTTCCTTCTTTGTTCTTTATCTAATCAAACCAAAAAATTTTAAACTCAAAATCCATACATCAACTCCCCTATTCTGTTCATATCCAGCTCATCTTCCTCCTTGAAAATTTGCACCAGTAGTTGCAAAGTGTAATTTTTGGTTTTCGTCATCCTTGATTCATCTTGTTCACGGCTCCAGTCATACACACATTTGACAGACAGCAATTTAGAAAAATCCCAAATCACTTCATCATTCTTCACGGTAGAAACCAGATTATCAAGCATCCATGTCCTTTTCTATTTCAACAACCGAAAAACCAGAATTTTAAATAAAACAATCATACTTCTTCTGTTTTCTGTTGTCCAAAGGCACCAGCAATGCACATACACATGCTGCTGGTTCTTCATCTTGTCCTGTTCGTCCCTCACAATCAAAACACCAACTACAACCAGCATGCCCTCATTCCATCACCTACCTCCTCTGTTCATTGCACAAAACAAATGCCAACTCTCTTCTTGTTCGGTCTTCCTTCATCCAGCAAAACAGGCACGGGTGTTGAACACACACAACAGATTGTTCCTCATGGTTTCATGCCTAGAGATCCAACACACATCACCCCTTTTCATTCTTAGCTTCTTCTTCGAACAAACATAGCAACGGCAACATCTCTTCATTCCTCTCTTTTGATCATCACCACACGTTCACAAGACTCCAAATCATTCCATATACAAACTTCATCTTCTTCACTCTGTTGTTTGTGTTTCATGTTAGCTGCAACCAAACCACACACACACACATCTCATCTTCTTCATTGTTATGGACCAGCACCAACACTGACAGCCTGCTGGTTTTTCTTATTCTCTTCCCCCTTTCCACGGCCAACTAGTAATCCACACACATTTGTTGCACAACTTCGTCCCCTGTTCTTCACTCAAAAATCAGAAACACAGTTGCTCCCCTGTTTCAAAATTCTTCAACATCAGCACCTCATTCTTCTCTCTTGCTCTATTTTAATGTCTCGACCCAAACCTTAAACCAAAAACATGAAATTCCAGCTTTCACTTCATCAAATTCCAGCTCGTTTCAACCTAAAGAAATGAATTCTGAAGCATCGATTTTTGGATTTTCTTCTTCTTCATTGCGTTCTGCTTCTTCTTCTTTAGTTCATCCAACTGCAGCAACAAAACATCTTGGTTGCTTTCTGCTCTTCTTCCTTCACAAATCCATAGCTCATCCTCATCGTTCCATTTTGATCATCATAGAAACAGGACATCACCCCTCTGTTTCTTCTCCCTTCTTCTTCGTCCTCCCTGTTTCTTCTTCTTCTTTCTACAGATTTCGGTTCTCTTCTTCTTCTTCTTCTTTTTTGCTAATCATTTTAATTTAATTAAAACCTTATTATAAGTTCATAAGTTTACATATATATATATATATATTAATCTGTTTGATTAATGTCGTCCTTATTATAGGTTTACATATGTTAATAATATCATTTCTTATTCATTTTAATTTTTCTATTATATGCATAATTATTTTTAAATTATCAATTTATTCTTACTTCCCAATTACTACTTTGACTAATCCATAAAATTTTTTAATGCTACATTTCATCCCATGTATTTATTTTTTTCTTCTAGCTAATTCAAGCTAATATCGAATATCACTTTATTTGATTTATTTTTATGCCTATTCATGATGTGGCATGATCACAAAGTTCCAGGGTGTTACACGTCCCTTATACTACCCTGAACCAAAGGGAAATTTTCACAAATAGAAACAAAATCAAGCTGGATTATACCCTAATCAGCCTTCTCCTATGCACATCAAAGATAGGAATTGAAAATGGAAAGTTTCCTCATACTCTCCTTGGTGCCAGGATTCCCACATGTAAGGTGTCTAAAGTGCCCTAATTGAGTGCACACCACTAGGGGAGGAATCAAGAATAGAAGTTTGTAACTATGATGCCAATAAGAAAGGTTCACTTGTTGATTTGTGTACACTACCCTTGGGAATAATCCTAACTGTGGACCCTAAAGTACACATGTCTTGACGCCACAATTAGAAAAGTTTCCATCTGATGCATGTGTTGTGCCCAAGTAAAGAAATTAACTAGGAAAGTTGTTGTGAGCATGAAATCAAAACTGATATGGGACGTCCTAAGTGAATTGGGAATTATTCTAAACTTAATTTGTATTCACACATAAATAAAAAAGCAAATAAGAATCAAATCTTGTGCTCACACTTGGAATAGGAAACCCTAGTGGGCCCACTTGCCCAAACCATGACCACACTTGCCAAATCAATGCAAACCGTCCCCTTTGATTGTATAGAAAGACTCATTTTGTGAACTATTCAAATCGTCCCCCCTTGTGCTTTGAAACTGTATACAAACCCCTAGTGCTTTCATTATCCTTATCCCAAAGCAAGAGTTGACACTTCTCTCTTGACATTCTTTAGCCTTCTTCTTGGCAACCCTTCTCACTTCTGTTGTGTTCCTGAGTGTTTCAAAGTGAGAAGTTTATTTTATTCAATGTTTTTGAGTGTGCTTGGAGTGCTAGACATTTGGGAGAAGGGAACCTTTGCCGAATTTTCTACAAACTAGCAATTAAGGTGGATGAGATTTTTTGAACTCCTATTTTACTAGTTTAGATTAATAGCATGTTCATGCATGTTTTAATATCAGTTTATCATGCATACTTTCAGATTTTAGTTCATTATTCATGATTTAAAATTTAGTTTTAGCATGTATGCATGTTTAAGCATTCATAAGATCATGCCATTCCTAGTTCCATGCTTAGGTTTACTTTAAAAGTATGATATATGCTATGTGATGTTTCCATGCTTTTAAATGTTTATATGCTGAATTTTATTTCTCTTATGTATGATTCATGAATGTGAGATTTAAATGTAAGAACTTAAAATTTAATAACCATGTACTGTTATAGTTATCCAAAAGGATAATATGGATGTTCTTTACATATGCTTAGTGTACGGGTCTCATTACTATTTGTAGATGTGTATAGCCCAAAATGCTTGGAATATGGACATGAGATCTTGATCTCAATGGAATGTGACAAGATGAATTGTCTTTCCACCCAAACATGGGGTATTTTGATAAAAGCATCAAGGGATTGGACCCCCTTTCAGTCTAACATACAACCATACACAAGAAATTGTTTGAGTCACTTAATGCATGCAAGTGTTTGAAATTGAATGTGTTATTGATTTTAGTTAGTGCCTTAATTTTTTTTAGAGTGATCTATTAGGCAATGTGCTCACCCTTCTATTTTTTATCCTTTTAGGAAATTGAACACATGATAAAGTAGGCATGAAATTTAGAATGCTTAGTTTTAGAAAGTTTCCATTTTATTTTTAATATAAGAGCATGTAGCCCAAGTTTTAAATTATTTTCACTGTAATAGTTTTTTGTTAATTTAAATTGGAGTTATATACTCTCTTTTATTGAATTGAATAAAGAATTAGAAAGTTTTCTTTTATCTCTTGTGCAATTGCCTTGGTATATGTTACTTAAATAAATAAGGCTTGAGATATTTGAAATAGAAAGAAAGTTGTATACTTGAAATTGTAACTGACCAAAACCCACCTTGTGATTAGTCAAAAATTAATGTCTTGGGGGTTGGGGTGTTACAAAAGGGCACGCCCTTTTAGGTAAGTTTTGTCATTGGTGTAGCAATCCTTAAAAATTTTTGCACAAATTTGAGATAATAACCCGCCAAACCCAGGAAGTTATAGATCTCTGTCACTGTGGTAGGTTTCGACCAATTGATAATAGTTGCGCCCTTAGCCTGATCAAGAGAAATACCCTCGGCTCCTACCATATGGCCTAACAATCAAACCTCTGTCAACTAAAACTCGCATGTGTTAAACTTAGCATAAAGTGGTGATCTTGAAGAGTTTGTAGTGCGATCCTCAAATGCTTAGTATGTTCCTCCCTAGTCTTTGAGTAAATAAGGATGTCATCAATAACGATAATGATGAATGAATTGAGATCGGGATGGAACACTCTCTACATCAGGTCCATGAACATTGCAGGGGCATTTGTCAAGTTAAACGACATGACTAGGAACTCAAAGTACCCATAGCGAGTTCGAAAGGTCATCTTCCATACATCTTCTTCCCTGCCCCGCAGTTGATGGTATCTCGACCTTAGATCTATCTTTGAAAACATAGTGGCACCTCCAAGTAGGTCAAACAAGTCATCAGTACGTGAGAGAGGGTACTTGTTCTTTATTGTCACCTTGTTCAACTAATGATATTCGATACACAAACAATACCGGAGCACCCCAAGGTAACACACTAAGGGTAATAAAACCCTTGCTCAACAACTCTTCTAGCTGGACATTCAACTCCTGCAATTTCTTAGGCATCATTTGATAAAGAGGGATTGAAATAGGCTGCGTTCCTGGAATAACCTCCATGATGAAGTTGATTTCTCGCTTAGGAAGCAAGTTGAGTAAATCCTCAAGAAATCTCTGAACATAGGAATCTCATCAATACTCGCCTGTGAAGTTCCCTCTGTAACAACCTGTATTTTTGGACATTGAGTCGACGGGTTCGGCATGTAATTTCATGTATGAATTAATGAATTATAAATAAAAATACATGATTTTACAACAATTGTATAAATTAACAAGTTGTATTAAATGGAAATAATAAATAAATAATAATTGAGGTATAAAATAAAATAAATAATATAAATATATTAATTAATGGGATAATAAATAAATATGATGGGGGAGTAGTTAGGAAAAAAAATGAATGAATGAAATGAAATAATTTCCACATAAATAGATATGTGTAGATGTATGTATGTGTCTATATATATAATGATTTAAATAATATGAAGAAAAGTAATGAGTTGGTGTGATAAAAGAGGGTGTTAAAATAAATAAATAAATAAATAAATAAATAAATAGATGATATAACATATGAGGTGGATGGGATAAGAGGAGCAAAAAAATGTCTAACTTTATGGTGGGACCCACCCCATTTAAAACTTATATAAAGGTTGCTCGTTCTCCACTTTTCCTCTCATATCTCATTCTCTCAATCCTCATCATCTCGGAAGAAAAGGAAACAACCAGAGAAGAATGAAAAGGCAAAAGAGAAGGCGAGAAGAAAAAAGAAAGAAAAAGAAGAAAAAGGAGAAAGAAAATACTGCTATTCCTCGATGATCTGTTACTTTGAGTATATTATTTTACTGCTTTTCAATTCAAAATAGCCATAAAATTTATGAATTTAAGTTTTTCTAGAATAGTTTTTAATAGAAGTGTTAGTTTATTGTGTAACCCAAAATTCAGGTATATTTTCACTAGAAGTAAAACTACACATTATTGTGTAACCCAAAAGATATGAATACAGTGATATATATATATATATATATATATATATATATATATATATCATTGTATTCATATCAACGAGTAGAACACAAATATATAGTTTATTTGTACCCATGTAGGCCCTAAGAATTTAAATAGTTATTGGAAGCCGACACATAGGGGATATATATATTGACAATAAAATTTTAATTGGCGAGTACTAACATATCAAGAATGAAATTATGGACTCAATAACACTAAAATTGATATTTTTGGAGATCAATCGATATATTAAATTTGTATTTATGTAATTTGAGAAAATTAATAAAATAAAAAAAATGTATATAAGGTTATACAATGTTAAATAATAGATAACGTTATATATATAATGTTGTATAACATTATGGAATAATTCACCTCAAAAAAATGTGTAACATAAGGAATAATTAAAATTTTCTTATTTATTGTATAGAACCACAAAATTATGAAAAGGTTGGTTATTGGATACAAAAAAATAAGACATATATCGACAGTATAAGTTTTTGTTATTTGGGTTGATATTAATGGCTTAATTGCACCATTTGACCTTGTTGACTAGGTTTGACCCTGTCAAATATCCTGGTTAGCAAATGTTAGCCTTGATTAGAATTGACTGTATTGACTGAGTCAATCCTTTGATTGACAAAGGACCACAAAATTATAATTGAGCCAAGATTCATGTTGATATTAAGAAACCACATTGATTACACAAGTCATGAGAGGAGCACCAATAGCTAAGCATCCTTGCGAGTAGTGTTTCCTAGTTTATCACTTAAACATGTTATTCTATTCATAAATAAAATGTTATTACATATTGAAATACATTTACAATTTTAAATGGATCTTTTTTAAATGAAAATTGCACCAAATCTTGAGGTCTAATGGTACGGGTTAGGGTATTGGATGTGGTTGAGCTTTGACGACCCGATGTCATTGTACTTTGAGATACATTCTATGTAGGTCTTCAATTGGCCCACTTATTGAAGATATAAGACCGCCATACATGAGGTAATTCCTGGCGGATCCTGATGATGTTGTATGAAAATATGCCTAATTGTCTAGTAAATCCGCTCGAGTGGATTTATTATTGCCTTAGAGGCTAGTGAGAGCCTCGACATGTGTTTTTATCATTAAAACTGTTTTCAAAATGGAAGGTGTACGACTGCATTGTGGATTTACAGTTCATTAATTGTTGTATTCACTTGCATAATATTATTGTTCATGCATACATGACATTGTTTTATAGAATTCTTGTTTTAAGTTATAGATTATACAACATTACTCATTGAGCCGCTATAAACAAATTTAGCTCACTACTCTAACATTTCAAGTTCTTCTACTACAAACATAAGAAAAAAGGTGGTTATAGCGTAGCGTTATATTCTTGAGTTATTTTTGTAGGTTTTCTATGTAGTTTATTATTTTGAGAGTTAGCTTGTGGGTGTTACTCTCGATATTCTAGGCCAAATGGGGGTAACTAGCCCATGGGCATTACTAATAGTTTAAAACAATTGAACTATTGAAATAAAGAACTCTAGGATGTAAATTTTGACTTTAAGAACCTGAGATTCTTTATTCCAATTAATTGATTTTGATGTTATGTTCTATATTTTGTGTTTTTAATACTTCTTATTTACTATCCATAGATAGATCGATCATAGACTATTAAATTAACTCAAGGGAGAGGTTTAATGGTTAGAAAATTGAAGTACAAACCTAGAGTAATCAATTAATTGGGAGATTGTTGATTACATAAGAGGTTGAATGTGATTATTGTATTTACGGTGTTAGATTTGTTGATTGTACGCCTCGAGAGGGAGTATTAGGAAATAAGACAAATAGGTATTAAGGTGACTCGGGAAAGGTTTTAATGACAAGTACTGGGACTTACACGACAAGAATTTAATTAATTGAAGTAAGCATTAAGGGTGATTACAAGATAGTTTACTATCCTAGACATCTAATTAAAATAGTTTTCAATCCAATTTTCAGTTGATTTTAATTCACTTTTGATTTATGTTAAGTTTTGAAAAATTCAATTCAATTCAAAGCCTTAATAAAATTAATAGGGGCAGTGGGCAATTGCATACTCCATAGAATCAATCCATTCTAGTTATAGCAGAAGCTTATAAAGCTCTTTTTACAGAAGAAGGCTGAATTGAATAGTTAAATGCTATGAATCAGTTCAACACCTACCAAGGTCAATCTCAAGGGTACAGTGCTCCAAAATATTACCATTTGAGAATTCAAAACCATGAAAACTTCTCATATTCAAACAATAGAAATGTTCAACAACTTGCACCAGGCTTTGTTCCACAACAATCCTTGCAAGATAAGAAGTCGTCTTTAGAAGATAAGTTGGATGAAATGATGAGTATGCATACTCGCTTCTTCAAGAAATTGACAGGGAGAGTGGATAAAAAATGATAGTAGAGCTTCAGACATAGAAATTAAAATAGGAATATGAATGCTACATTTAAGAGCCTAGAGACTCAAGTGGGCTAAATAACACAAATAGTTTTTAACTAGCAGTGCAATTCTTTCCTTAGTAACACTCAAACAAATCCAAAGGAAAGCTACAAAGCAGTGCTGACTAGGAGTGGAAAGAAGTTGCATGCCCATCTCTCCTAGCTAGTCCTTCTGTTATAAGTAAAGAAGCTAAAGATTCTAAAAAGGATGTACCAATTCACTCAACTGAAAAAGAACAGTCAGAACCCCAGCAGAAGACAGTAGTGAGAACTTAGGGAATCACTATTCAAGGTGGCAAATACCTTGAACCTCCACCATTGTCGTTCCCTTAGAGATTTCAAAAAAAGAAGTTGGATGATCAATTTGCAAAGTTCTTGGAGATGTTCAAGAAAATTCACATTAATATCCCATTTGCAGAAGCGTTACAACAAATGCCCAACTATGCCAAATTCATGAAGGAAATTATGGCCAAAAAGATGAAACTAGAAGACTATAAGACAATAAAGTTAATTGAAGAATGCAGTGTTATCCTTCAGAGGAAACTCCCTTAGAAATTAAAAGATCCGGGGAGCTTTACATTCTGTGTAACATTGGTTCAAAAAACTTCAAGAAAGCACTTTGTGATTTGGGAGCAAGCATCAATCTTATGCCCATGTCCATATGTAAAAGATTGGGCATGTCAGAGATTAAGCCTACTATAGTTACTTTGCAGCTTGCTGATAGATCTCTCACATATCCAGGGGTATAATTGAAGATGTTCTAGTAAAGGTGGATAAGTTTATATGTTCGGTTGACTTTGTTGTCTTGGATATGGAGGAAGATGAAAAGATTCCATTGATTCTGGGTAGACCATTCCTTGCCATTGGCCATGCACTAATAGATGTGCACAAGGGCGAACTCACATTACAGGTGAATGAAGAAAAAATGTTCTTTAATCTTTACAATTCTATGCAATTCCTTGATGATTTGCATGAATGCAAGCAAATTGAGTTAATAGATTCTTGCATTATTGAAGTGTTTGATGAATTAAACTTTTGTGATGACATGGTGGGGTGCATTTCTCGATCTCTTTCTTATTCCCAATTCATGACAAAAACTGAGAAAATGAATGTTCTGGCCCTAGAAGCCTCTTCACTTGAACTGATTCCCATACACACCTTTACTATGCAATCTAAAAATTTACAAGATGTTCTGTAACATCTCGAAAAATTCATATGAAATTTGAATTTTATTTAGAAAATTATACGGAATTGACGAATGAAATTTTTGGCAAGTCCTAGTTTACCCAAATGAGGAATAAAAATCAATTTAATGATTTTTTGGGAGAAAATATATGAATATAATGTATAACATGGGATATCATAGCCAAAAATATAAGGATACATGTAATTTTTTTATGAAAACAAGATTAGAAAGTCAATTGGGATCAAGATTTGGCAAAATCTGAAAATAAAACAAGAAATTCAGCTAAAAAATAAAAAAAAATTAAACTTAAAACTACATCCAACGACCAAAAATGTGTAATTTGCATGATCTAAGATCCCATGGCCATGATCAAGTCCGCACCGAATGTCTGGATGCACCAAATCATCAAGATCAAACGACCACGATCGATCCATCAAATCCAACGACGCACAACTCAAGCACAAAAACGTAATGGCGATCCTAAAATTCGAACACTGCACTCAAGGACGATCTGAAGATCTAAAGCGTTTTCATTAATCACGAACGAGATCTACGTGCGAAACTCAAGGACAATCCGACGGCCCAGATGGAATGCTCCAAAATTAAAACTGAAAATTATAAAAAAATCCGAAAAAAAAAGTTTCTAGAATCTGAAAATTTATTTCTAAATTTTGAAAAAAATCCAAAAAATACTCATTTTTTCTCAAAATTAGAAAGTATGAAATTAAAGAGAATTTAGGTGTTTTACTCCAAGAAAAACTCAAAAGTTTCTATTTTTCTGTCTTTGAAAACCTATATAAAGCCCCCTAGGCTCTCAATTCCCTCATTCCAAAAATACAAGTTGAAATTGCCTATTATTTTCTCTAATTCTTCTTCGTAGCACTTCTTCCCATCTTTCCTTCCTCTTACTTGTGTGTGAGAAGTTCTTCTCTCGAATTGGGGAATTAAGTTGGAAGATCTCCATCGGCACTAGTACGTGGGGGAATTGTTGCCGAAATTTCTGAAGAAAGCATCACAAGGTGGAAGTGATTTCTAGAACACCCTTCTGTTCTTATTTAAATTCATGGCATGTTCATTGTTTGCGTGTTTTTCACTGCATTTCAATTTCAGTTCTAGAATTTTAAATGTTTATTTTAGTATTTCAGTTTTGATTCATGTTTGAGCAATCATATCATCCATGCCATGTTAGTATCATGATTAGGTTTTTAAATTAAAGTATGATGCATGTTTTATGAATGTTTCATGAATTAACTGTGTATATTCTAAATTTTAGTTTGATTTCATATTCTAAAGTTTATTTTATGAGATCATGATATGAGAATTAAGCTAAGACGATGGTGATAATAACCACGTACCATTATAGTGGTCAAGGCGATACTATGGATGTTCTTTTCATATGAGTTAGGTGATATGGTTTTCAGACCTAAGTACTTAAGGGTCGTGTACCACATTACCTGGTGGGTCACATTGTGTAACGGGTTGATGCTGACACGTGCCACTAACGAGTTGATGTCGAGTGGGCCATGTTTACTTAGTCAAGAACATCAAGGGATTAAAGGCCCTTTTGGTCTGAGACTCAACTTGAACAAATTATTGTTTGAAACGCATAATGATTGCAAGTGTTTGAATTATGATTGTGTTATGAGTTTGAATATGAAATATGGTTGTTCGAAAAGGATCCACTGGGCTATGTGCTAACTCCTTCCTTTCTTATTTTTCAGGAACATGAAATCTATGGAGTAGTTAAATACGGATAGTTCTTAGATAGTTTCTACCTTATCATATTTTTTAGAATTTTTAAGGGCATGTTGCCCAAAGTTTTTATGCTTTTCTACTGAAAAGTATTTTTTGAAGTTTTCTGCTATAATAATTAGTTTTTCTTTGAGAAGTTTAGTACTTACAATTATTCTTTCTATTATGAGTAAAATTGTTTGAATTTCTTTATCTCTTTTAATTTTCCTTGATTTTATTAAGGTGAAAATTTTGTATTCTTGAATTTTTATACAAAGGCATGAGATATTGAAAAGAAAAGAACAAGTGAGTGTCACTTGTAAAGTAACACCGGCCTGACCCGCCATTTGGTTAAGTCCACTGTCAAGAGAATGGTGGACATGTACAATGCTTAAAGATACAGGGGTTGGGGTGTTACATGTTCCTAAGCCCATAGACTTAAACCCCTTCCTGATCATTTAAAGTATATCTATTTGGGTTTCCAGTCATCGTTTCTGCTTCTTTAACCTCTATTCAATAAGAGAAACTTACAAGAGTGCTTAGGGAACATAAGTCTGCCATAGGGTGGACAATTGAAGACATACAACGTATTAGTCTTGCAATTTGCATGCACAAGATATTAATGGAAGAGGGTCATAAACCTATACCTGAGCATCAACAGAGGCTTAACCCTATAATTAAAGAAGTAAAAAAAAAAGGGAAGTAATGAAGTGGCTAAAGGTTAGAATTATCTATGCCATTTCAGATTCTAGAATGGGTGGGTCCTATCCATGTGGTACCTCAGAAGGGAAGAATTACAGTAGTAACAAATCATAAAGGCAAAACAATTGCTTCCAGAACTACTACAGGGTGGCGTGTTTGCATTGACTATAGAAAATTAAATAAAGCCACCAAAAAAGATCATTTTCCTTTGCCATTTGTAGATCAGATGCTAGACAAAATTGCTAGATATGACTTCTACTATTTTTTAGATGAGTATTTTTGGATACAATTAAATATTTATTGCTCTTGAAGACCAAGAGAAAACTACTTTTACTTGTCTATATAGTACTTATGCATTTTGAAGGATGCCTTTTGGTCTATGTAATGCTACAGCTACTTTTCAGAGATACATGATGGCAGTTTTTGCTTATATGATTGAAGGTATTCATGGACGACTTCTTTGTTTTTGGTTCAACTTTTGATGGCTGCCTAAACAACCTAAAAAAGGTTTTATCTCGTTGTGAAGAAAAGAATATAGTCCTAAATTGGGAGAAATGTCACTTCATGGTTCGAAAAGGTATAATTTTGGGGCATAGAGTGTCTTTTGGAGGGTTAGAGGTAGATCGTGCTAAGATAGATGTGACAGAAAATTTGAAACTACGTACTTCAGTTTGAGAAGTCCATAGTTTCTTGGGACGTATGGGGTTTTACATTCCTTTATAAAAAAACTTCTCTCATATTACTCATCCTCTATGCAACCTACTTGAGATGAATGTTGAATTTAATTTTAATGATGAGTGCCTAGATGCATTTGTCACATTAAAGAAGGCACTTATATCTGGGCCCATCATGTCTACTCTGATTTGGGGATGGCCTTTTGAGATACTGCGTGATGCCAGTGACTAGGCTGTTGGTGCTGTTTTGGGACCGCAACATGACAAAATGTTTACAGTCATATATTATGCAAGCAAGACTTTAGATGATGCACAAAAAAATTACATTACTATAGAAAAAGAATTGCTAGCTGTGGTCTTTGCTTATGATAAATTCATGTCATATATTGTGGGTTCCCATGTCACAGTGTTCACTAATCACACTACAGTCCATCACCTATTTGCTAAGAAAGATGCTAAGCCCCACCTCATCTGCTGGATTCTTCTTCTTCAAGAATTTGACAGGGAAATACAATATAAGAAGGGTACAAAGAATGTGGTAGTTGATCATTTATCTCGACTCTCTAAAGGCTACCAATGACCGTATGAGTATAGTTGAATTCTTTCCTAATGAACGTTTCTTGACTATTAAGACCGATCACCATGGTATGCTAATTTTACTAATTATAAAGCTATTGGTACAACTCCACCAGATTTATCACATGCTCGACTCAAATGCTTCATACATGAAGCCAAGTTTTATTTATGGGATGATCCTTATCTTTACGGACAATGTGCTAATAAAGTGATTCGTCATTGCATTCTTGAGCCTAAAATTATGAAATTCCTTCATGACTGTCATACCACTCCTTATAGTGATCACTATAGTTACCAAAGAACTACCCGACATGTTCTTGAGAGTGGGTTTTATTGGCCTACTATGTTTAAAGACGCTTATCAATTTGTGAAGACATGTGAAGCACGTGAAAAGCAAGGTAACATCTCAAAGAAGAATGAAAATGCCCCTGCATTCTTTTGTGGAAGTAGAATTATTTGATGTATGGGGGATAGACTTCATGGGACCTTTCCCACCATCGAATGGGAAGCAGTATATACTATTGGCTATTGATTATGTCTCAAAATAGGTGGAAGCTGTGGCTACAACCAAGAACGATGCCCGAGTAGTACTGATATTTTTAGCTTATAACATATTATCTCCATTTGGTATACCAACAGTAATAGTAAGTGATGAAGGTACACATTTTTGTAATCAATTATTCAATAACCTTCTCACTAAATATGGTGTGCACCACAAAGTAGCTTTGCCTTACCATCCCCAAACGAATGGGCAAGTAGAAGTCTCTAATAGGGAGATTAAGGCAATTCTTCAAAAGACTGTTGGAACTAATCGCAAAGATTGGGCACAAAAACTTGATGACACACTATGGACCTACAGGACCGCATTCAAAATCCTATTGGAATGTTCCGTATCAGCTGTTATATGGAAAATCTTGTCACTTACCTTGTGAGTTGGAGCACAAAGCTTATTAGGCAGTTAAAAAAAAACTTAATTTTGATGCACAAGCTTGTGGTGAGAACTGTCTACTTCAAATGGTGGAACTTGAGGAATTTTGGTGAGAAGTTTTTGAGAATAACACCATTTATAGTGAGAAAACTAAGAAATGGCATGACAAACAGATTGAAAAGAAAGAATTCCAACCAAGCTAGCACGTATTATTGTTCAATTCAAGGCTCCATTTATTTCCTAGTAAACTAAAGTCTCATTGGTGTGGTCCATTCCTTGTTACTCAAATATTTCCCTATGGTGCGGTTGAAGAAGAAAGCCTAGTGGATGGGCACCATTTTAAAGTTAATGGTCAGAGGTTGAAAATCTTTTATGGAGGATCAAAGCAAACTATTGAATCGACAACACTACATGAATAAAGAATTGTATCCACGTCGAGCTAACGACATTAAAGATAGCTTTGAGTGGGATGCAACCCACTGATTCTTTAATTTTGTTTATTTCATTTCATTTTATTTTATTTTGATTTTGATTTTTCCTTTTGGGTAGTCGTTAGTTTAAACCCTCAAGATTTTTTTTTTTTTTTTAAAAAAGAAGAAACCAGATTACCACTGTATCCTTAATAGGGGTTTTCAGAATTTTTGTATAGTAAACATCGTGTACTGGTTACCATGGTAACCAAAACATGTGCTTTTTGTATATTCTATGACACAACGTAATTACCGCGGTAATTACATCATTACTATGGTAACTACGGACAAATAAAAGCATTTTGTTAGTTTTTTTCTCATTTTGTTTCCCCCTGTCTTTCAGTATTTCTCCCCTTGCTCTGGATTTTGCGCTTTCTACTAGTTTTCTTGACTGGCACCACTACAATGTGAGTTTCTTTGTTAATTTTTATGCTCATCTTCATCATTTACGTATCTGTCTATCATTTTTGTTTTTAAATGTGCATATATGCTTTTATTTGCATTCTTCTTAGATTTTCCATGATTTTAGTAACTCTAGTGCATTTCTTTTATGTGTTTGTTTTTAGTTACTTCTTAATAAATTTTTCATTTAATGTTTTTATAGTCATTATAACTTGTTTCTACCCATTACCCGTACAAACTGAATTTCATTTGTTGATTGAGTTAGTTCAATTGCCACTGTTTCATTGCATAGAACCCTCCGTTACTCATGATCGAGTCTCCCAAATCCTTTTGTGCCTAACATTCATGCTATCATCACCCCTAGTTCACAACATTGTGTTTGTTATGCTAAAATGCTCCTTAGTTATACTATCAAGTTTGGTTTCTTTCTTCCACTAACATTGAGTACAGGCCTCCAAGAACAAAATATGTGGCTTCTAGGCCTAAGAAGACACCACAACCGACTCCCCAGGAAGACCAAAATCAATTCAAATTAGCAGATGCACTGGCACAATTTTGACATATTTGAGATTTTAGATAGGTTATATCAGAGCAAGGGATCATGCTCATGATTGAGGAATGCCATTTGGGCATTAACGCGATTGTTGCATTCCAGCATTGGGAGCAGCTAATCAGAGCACCATAGGCTCTAGTTATTTCACTTGTGTGGGAATTTTATGCACATGCTTCTGAACGTGATGGTACTCATGTATGGGTGAGGGGCGTCTGGGTCTCGTTTGATGCTGCTACTATTAATTCAGTTTATGGAGTGCCACCTAACACACCTGATGAATTCCCTAAGTACTTGGCAGGTAAATTTGATCTGGAAGACATTCTTAAGATTCTTTGCATTGAGGGTGTTTCTTGGCAATGCACCAATGGCCACCCTATTAGCTTGGCCAAGACTTCTTTCACCACCGTAGCCAAGGTATGGTTGTATCTAGTGCGTGCTAACCTATTACCTTCCTTGGCCATTAATAGGGTTACGTTGGAGAGGGTTGTCCTAGTTTATTGTATAGTGAAGGGGATCTCCATTAATATTGGTTTAGTTATCTCTAGTTCCATTAAGACAACTGTTGACAAATCTAATGCTGGTCTTCCTCATCCCACTCTCATTACTGAGTTGTGTAGATGGGCGGGTGTTATATGGCAAAAGGGTGAGTCTATTCTCAAGATGAAGGACCATATCTTTGTTAAAATGTTCACCACTGCACCTGTCAAGAGAAGGAGAACTCCTTTTAGGCCTTTTATTACCATGCCACCAGCACCTTCTACTGATGCTGATACTTCTTCATCAAGTGCCCAACCGTCTGAGCTTCATGCCATTCTTTATGGTTTAGCCCATCTCACTCGAGTGTTCCACATCACCCATCCTAAGATGGCATAGACATCCCCTCTGCTACCTTGCATGGCCCCGTACCTAGATCTTTGTTGTTGTGAATCTACAACACCTCCAGTAGCCAATGACGATGATAATGATGATGATGGTGCTGGTGGTACTGATGATAATGATTTCATTACGAAGGCTGAGATGTTTGGAGATGAGGCTTAGGATTAGTTTTTCTTATTCCAGGGGATGTCTATACATTGATATTGCATGGCATACTTTTGCATTTGTTGTTATTTGTGCTTTCTTTCCTATGGTCTATACTACTTATATTTTTTGTAATTTCTAAGCTAACTTGCCATTATGCATGTTTATTGTGAGCAAGTTAATTTCCCAATACCATGCATCAATGTGTCTCCTCTCATGTGTGTAAGCGTTATGTGTGCTCTTGAGGACAAGGCACATTTTAAAGTTTGGGGCTGTATAGTGAAGTCCTTCCTTCTTCAATTCAACGTTAGGTTATATTTTTCTTAGTTATTATATAGGTCATATATCTATGATTGAAATACACATTTTAGGCATTCACATATTTGTGATTGAAATTTTAGCATTATAGTTAGAACAGTTAGAAAACTTATTTTTTCATTTAAATTTAGGACATAAACATATAGAACATATAGGTTTCACTTAGACTAGATACATGCCATTTAAAAAAAAAATTCACTGAGTAACCTATGAAATTAAAACTTCCTCTAGTGTGATGAAACGAAGAACTAGGGTGTTTTCTAACAATCTATGTGCTCGGCTTGTTCAAAATTTGACTTTGACAGAACTCTTTAGTCTTAAGTAGATTGAGAATCTGAAACTGAGGAAGTGAGAAGTGGGCGCCAAACTACAAGTGCAAAGAATTTCCCACAGACCCCTGAAGTAATCAAATATATTTTGAACATTGCTCATAAATGACACTATGAGGGAAATGAAATAAGCCATCTTTGTTTGAGTCTTAGCTTAAAGGCCAGTCCCAACACTTGATAATCTTTGTAGCCAATTTTGAGCCTTATGACCCATTTTCTTGTGATGAACCTAAACATTACGTATAACAAACACTCCGTCCTTTTCATGAATATCTCAGTTGACTCTATTTGTCTGTACTCATGGTTATAATAATACCTATTTTGATGATATGAAGGAAGGAGAGGATGCTGACATTGAAAGTTATATATTTTCAGTTTTTGTTTCTGATTTGATGTTCTATTCTATTCATAAAAAAAAGAGAGAAGAGTTATATATGTATTTGTTACTATATTGTTGTCAATAAAAGTTGAGCTTCCTACTCTTGTTTGAGTGTACATGTGGATACAATTTGAAGTACATGTGATGAAATGGGTTTGAGGGAGCCGCAAAAACAAGGTTTTGAACATGAATAAAGAAAACAAGGGATTGAATAGAAAGGATCAAGTTACATTTAGAAAATCAAACAAAATAGCTTATTATTATTGCTATAAGTGTACACTTGAGTTAGAATTAAAAGTCCTATCACACTTGTACCTTGAGCTAGGCCATGTTACAACTTAAAGAAAAGACCACTGATCCTAGCAAGAGTTTGACTTGAGTAGAGGATAGATAGAGGAGAAAATTGAGAGACTTTGTACACTTAGGTATTAGGAGGAATTCTGTGAGTGGGATGGCAACTGCGAATCACCTACAAAGTCTAGGAGGACTAAGATACTGATAGATGAAAGGATGAAGTTGAAGAAGAATATAGGATGAGCAGAAAATCTAGACATATTGAATAACCATAGGGACTTGTTAATGAGTTGCAACCTTAATTATCCATAGGAATGGACAATTAAGGTTACAGTGATGAGTGAAAAGGAATTTAACTTTATATGGTATGATGTGTCAGTTTAGCGTTGATTCATTGTTTAGAGACAAATAATAGTCTAAGTTTGGAGGTATTTGTTAGTTGCATAGCAGACTAACTGTATTATAGATACTTTATGTATAATTTGCATGAGTTTAATAGGAAATTAAGTGTATTTGTTTTTATTTAGTTACATATGCATTTAGAGCAGTATTGCATGATAGTTGTATATTAGCATGAGTTAATGTTATTTCTAATATTTTTATATGAATATAATGTCTAGGAAAGGTTTTGAGTGTTTGTGCAGGTTTATAATGAGCTAGAATAGCAATAACAACATCAAGAGAAGTGAAGAATGCTTGAAAATATGGAAGATCAACTGATTACCGCGATAGAGAAACGAATGATCGAGGTAAACAGAAGGAATGTCAAAGAAACACAAGAATTATCGTGCAACTAGTTACCGTGTTAGGTTATCGAGGTAACTAGAACAAAGAAAAGTAATAAGGAACAGTTACCGCGATAGAGCAGTGAATGACCAAGGAAACTAGAATGCAAATTTCTTGGGCAGAAGTGCTACCGCGGTAGGTGACCACGGTAGCACAGGCAGTGCAGATTACTTATTTGTTGTTCGCAATGGTTACCGCGGTAATGCAATTATGTTACATGTTTTTATCCTTATCACGTGATTTAGGTTTAGTTTGGAGTTAAGAGTATAAATAGAATTTTATATTAGGTTTTAGGGGTTCAAAAATTATTAATATTGATGACTAGGAAACAACAAGAAAAAGACGGAAAAGAAGCTAAGAACAAATATCAAGCTGTTAGTATGATCATTTGTTTATTTAATTCTTTGATGTGTGAACTTTATGTTATGTCAGGCTAAATTCTCTTGAAGTCTAGGTTGCAAATTTTGACTATAGGAACCTTAGATTCTTTATTCCAATTAATTGATTTTGATGTTTTGTTCTAAATATTATGTTTTTAATGCTTTTTATTTACTGGCCATAGATAGATCAATCATAGATTATTAAACTAACTTGGGAGAGAGGTTTAACGGTTGAAAAATTGAAGTATAGACCTAGAGTAATCAATTGACTGGGAGGTTGTTAATTATGTAGGAGGTTGCATGTGATTACTATATTTACAGCGTTAGATTGTCAACTGTATGCCTCAAGAGGGGGTATTAGAAAACAAGACTAACAGGTATTAATAAGGTGCGTCGGGAAAGGGTTTTAAGGATAAGTGCTAGAACTTATAGAAATAGGAATTTAATTAATTGGAATAAGAATTAGGGGTGATTACAAGATAGTTTAATATCCTAGACATCTAATTATAATAGTTTGCAATCCAATTTTTGGTTGATTTTAATTCTCTTTTGATATAAGTTAAGTTTTCAAAAATTCAAATCAATTCAAAGCCTTAGTAAAAGTAATACTAACACTAGATTGGGCTTTAAGATCGTTAGCCTTAACCATTCCCTGATGACGATACCTGGTCTTCACCGTTTATTACTATTGCGATCCTATACACTTGTAGGATTGTCAACAATAGGCTATTTAGGGCTAACGAGAGTGGTTTTATCAAGATATTGTCTCTAACAAGGTTAGGTCATCCATGAGCATGGGAAAGAGCAGACGTTTCTACAACCGTTCCCACAATCACTTAATTCAGGTTCCTACAGTTACTTAATTCACACAGTTTTACATTCAAGAGTTCTCTTTTTCTTTACATGTGATTAGTTCACATGGGTAAGGTCCCCAAAACCTTGGAATATGGGTGTGACCCTAAATCTAATGAAATTTGGCATAAAAGAATGTCTTTTTACTCAAAGGAGGTATTTTGATAAGAGAATCAAGGGTTGAAACCCTTTCAATCTAATTTACAACTATGAACAAGAAATTGTTTGAAACACCTAATGATTGTAAGTGTTTGACTTGGATGTCTTATTAGTCTAAAATAATGATTTAGTTGTTTTAGAATAATCTACTAGGATTTGTGTTCACCCTTCATACTTTAAATCTTTCAAGGACTTTGATTAACTATAGATGCATGATCAAGACTTAGAATATTTATATTTAATTGTAAAGGTGTTGCCCAAATTTTGATATTCTGCTGTGATAGTTTTATTTGAGTTATGTACTTTTTCCTTTTTCAAATAATAAAGAATGTTAAAGATTTCTTCTATCTCTAATTGTTTTATCTTGTCGAATCAATTAATTGAATCTAAGTAAGTTAAGTACGTTGAATATTCAATAAGACTTGGGATAAAAGAATTAGAAAGTGAAGTGTGAGTCACTTGTAAAGTAATATTGGCCCAGATCCGCTTTATGGTTTAGTCCAAATAAAAAGTCAAGGGCTCGAGACCACTTTCCCTCATAGTTTCCCCTTTTTTGTGTCAATTAATGGGCAAGGAAACATTCTATTATATATATATATATGTATGTATGTATATATTTTCTTGTCATCACCCTTGGCCAAGACAACTTTGCCATGTGTGAATTTAAGTGGGACATCATGCACAAGCAAGCACATCTTTTATTCTTGGTGTACAATATCATACATGAGTGCACTCATGATCATCCTTCGAGTTTCTAGTTTGGATTCTCTTTGCTTGTGGTTCGCAAGATGGGTTAGATAGGCCATTTTACTTCACATGAGAGGTCTTAGTGTGTATAGGAATTGGTACACATGATCATGGCACATTTGGGACTTCTATTTTCTCTTTTGAGCACACATGAGCCCATTTCTTATTTGATTTTCACTAATGTGGGCTAGTGCACATGACAACTAGGGTTTTCCACATGTGTGCACAAAGCATGTGAGACTAGTTTAGGTACTCTTTATTCCATTCCTTGTTGCGCCATGCCCATGGGCGTTACAAGCCTTCATTTCACACTTTTGGGTTCATATGAATTTAATAAATATTTCATATCTCATGTTTGGCATGGATTTTCTTCATTTTCTTTCTTAACTTCCAATCCACTAAAGCATATTAGGCAAATGAACCCTTAATTAGAAAAATGAAATGAATCTTGGATGCTCGGATCATGTGAGGTGTTCATTCTATTTCATTTCATTTCTTTTTCTTAATTTTCACTCCCTTGAGAGGTTTTTGAGCAATTAAACTTGTAATTGATCCTTGAAATGAATTTGGTCTCATTTATCATTTCATATCATTCTGTACAAATTTTTCAGGTATTACAACATACCCTCCTTAAAAAAAATTCGTCCTCAAAATTTGTACATATTTAGGGATTACTGGTAATAGGTGTGGGTATTTGGTCTTCATTTCTCTTTCTAGCTCCCAAGTAGCTTCTTCCACTCCATGATATTTTCACAATACCTTAACTAATGGGATATCCTTCGTTCTCAAGTTTTGTACCTTGTGATCAAGGATTCTAATTGTCGTTTTCTTATATGTGACATTATCTTAGATGTTTACTTTTTCCTAATGTATAACGTGAGAGGGATCTGGTTCATACTTTCTCAGCATTGACATGTGAAACATGTTGTGAGCTGAGGTTTGATAGATCCAATTCATAAGCCCATTCTCTAATTCTTTTAAGTATTGCAAAGGGCTCAACAAATCTGTGTGATAGTTTCCCCTTAACTTCGAACCTCTTGATGCCCTTCTAAGGACTGATCCTCAGAAATACTTTGTAACCCATTGAAACTCTAGCGGTCTCCTTCTTTTGTTGGCATAGCTCTTCTGATGACTCTAAGCTATAGCCAACCTCTTTTGTATTAGTTTGACTTAGTTGTTCATTTCTTCCACCAAGTCTGGCCTAGTAAGTACATGATCTTTAAGTTCAACCCAACAAGTTGGTGATTTGTACAGCCTTCAAAGAGCCTCATATGGAGCCATCTTAATACTTGCCTAATAACTATTATTATAGGCAAACTCTGCTAAGTGCAAGTATTTGCTCCTATTCCCTTTAAATTCTAGGACATAAGAAACGTCTAGATCACTCTCTCAGACTGCCCATCTATCTAAGGGTGAAAAGCAGTATTCATGGTAAGTTTAGTACCCAACTCCTTTTGTAAACTCTGCTAGAAATGTGAAGTGAATCGAGAGTCCTAGTTAGATACTATTGTCTTGGATACACCATGAAGTCTAACAATCTCTTTCACGTAGAGTTCTCCTAGCTTACTGACTTGGTTTATGGCAAGAAATGAGCCACTTTAATGAGATGATCCACGATCACCCAAACAATATCTTCTCCTTTTTGGTTCTTGGGTAAACCACTAACAACGTCCATGGCAATGTTATCTCACTTTCACTTAGGGATAGGGAGTAAATTAACATTCTAGAGGTTTTCTGATTCTAATTTTACTTATTGACAAGTTAAGCATTTGGCAACATGTTCAGCCACATCTTTCTTCATTCCTCTCCACCAGCAAGTCTCTCTTAGGTTTTGGTACATCTTATTCCCACCTGGATGCATCGCATACTTGGTTTGATGTGCCTCATCCAGTATGGTCATTTACTTTGTCTATTTTGGGGCACAAAGATCATCTCGCCAAGTCTTAGGGTATTCTCAATATCTAACCTAAAGTTAGTATGTTTACCCTATGTAACTCCTTCTATCAAACTAGTGAGCCATTTGTCTTGCCTTTGCTCATCCCTCATTTGGTGCAAAAGATCTGGTTGGCAAGACATGTTGTAGAGATAGGCTCGTTTTTCATTCAAAGTTACACACAACCTAAAGCCTTTAATCAACTGGTACATTTGGCCCTTTTCTTCCTCTCGTTTGATGAACTTTCTATTTAAGGCATCATTAGCCTTCCCTGAATGGTAGTGTAGTTGGAAATCATAGTCTTTCAAAAACTTCATCCATCTTCGTTGTTTGAGGTTCAACTCCTTCCAGATGTAGATGTACTTCAAGCTCTTATGATCTAAAAACAAATAAATTTCACACCATAAAGGTAGTGTTTCCAAATCTTCAAAGCAAATACCATGGCTACTAGCTCTAGGTCATGAGTAGGGTAACTCTTCTCATGGACCTTTAGTTGTCGTGAAGCAGAAGCGACTACTTGCTTTTCTTGCATCTAGACTACTCCCAGTCCACTCAGTGAAGCATACGTATATAGGATATAAGTGACACCATGAGTTGTAGTGACTAAGATAGGAGCCAAAGTTAATCTCCTTTTTAGTTCTTGAAATGATTGTTCACACTTCTCATCCCAAGTTAATTTAATAAATTTCTTGGTTAATTTTGTCATAAGTTCTACTAGTTTGGAGAAGTCTTGGATGAATCTCCTGTAGTATCCAGCTAGGCCTAAGAAACTCCTAATCTCTGTAACTATCATTGGTTGTTTCCAGTTCATAACCGCTTCCTCCTTCTCTAGGTTTATAGAGATGTCTTCTACTGATACTATGTGACCAAGGAACTTGACAGTCTTTATCTAGAATTCACACTTGCTAAATTTGGCATATAATTGGTGTCTTCTGAGGGTTTCCAACACTATTCGCAAGTGTTCTAAGTGTTGAGCTTCTGACTTAGAGTAAATCAGGATGTCATCCATGAATACCACCACAAACTGATCAAGGTATTGTATAAACACTCGATTCATCAATTCCATGAATGCTGCTGGGGCATTGTTCAAACTAAAGGAAATCACGGTGAACGTGAATTATCCATACCATGTCCTGAAGGTCGTCTTGAGTATATCAGATTACCTGATTCTCAGTTGGTGATATCCCGACCTAAAATCAATCTTTTAGAAATGAGTGGTTCTTCTCAATTCATCAAATAGGTCATCAATCCTCAATAGAGGGTAACTGTTCTTTACTGTTGCATGGTTCAACTTTTGGTAATGAACACATAGTCTCATGGAACCATCTTTTTTCTTCACAAATAATACGGAAGCTTTCCAGGGTGACTCACTTGGTCTAATGAAGCCTTTCTCCTAGAGCTCGTCTAGTTGAGACTTCAACTCAATCAATTCTACTAGTGACATTCTGTAAGGAGGTATAGCTATTGGGTTGGTTCCAGGGTAAAGTTCAATCTTGAACTCTAATTCTCTAGTAGGTGGTAATCTGGGTAAGTCGTCTAGGAATACTTCTTTGTACTCACTAACAACTGCTAAATCTTGGATGTTCTTCTATCCTATAGAGTCTTCTTCTGAGAGTCTTTCGAACTCATCCTTCTGCATCAAACAATTTAACTTAGCTATGCTTAGACTCCTCAGTAGTCTTCGCATATCTCTATTAATTCTATTGATTTCCCCAAAGTAGGGTTATAGTTACTCGCCTCTTAGGACAATCTATCTGAGCTTGATATTGGTCTAACCAATCCATCCCCAAGATCACATCATAGCCATAAAATGATAAGGTGCATAGGTCAACTGATGTGATTTTATCCCCAAACCTTTGGTCACAACTATACATTCTTTTCGAGGTAATCGTGGTCCCTATTGGTGTGGACACATTCAAAGTTGTGGGTAGTGTTCTTGTCACAAATTGTAACCTATCAGCTAGTTCTTCAAAGATAAATGATTTCGAGCACTAAGTCAAATAACAGTCTCATAACAACATTAAATAGTAAGAACGTACCTTCCATAGTTGGGATTAGATCTTCCTAGGCATTAACAGCAAATATTCTGTCCTGGTTCTAACCATGGCCCTAATTTTTTCCTTGATTGGCATTATAATGTTGCTGCCTACCCTGAGGACAACTGTTCTTGTAACACCCCAACCCCCACGTTCTTTAATTTGAGAGTTGGACATAATTACCGTTCTTTTTTACGGTGGACTTAACCAATTGGCGAGTCGGGCCGGTGTTACTTTACAAGTGACACACACTTGACTTTCTATTTTTCAATACCACATGCCTTAGAATAAATTCAATAGTGCAATTCCACATTTGTAAAATCAAGGCATTTAAAGGTAAAGAAAAATTCAACTTCTTTATTAATAAAAGAAAGTACATAACTTTCTAATTCAAGAATAAATCATTACATTGTTTATCAAAAGAGATTCATAAACTCAAAATTTAAAATCAAATTTCAGCG
>JAJIYU010001753.1:0-34142 GCA_030144865.1 Tinospora cordifolia
AGCGCAACCGATAAACTGACTAAGTGTTTGAAACGCCCTAATGATTGAAATTGTTTGCATGTTTCGTATGCTCGTTTGTATAATGCTATTGATGTGTAGGGGAGATCCACTAGGCTTTCGAGCTCACCCCATTTTTATTTTACAGGTACTCTTGAGCCCGGCGCTCAATGAGGATGCAGACTGGAGACCTGAGGATGTAGAGAGAAAGAGATTGATATTTTTGTTTAACTATCTCTCTGATTTTATACAGTCTTTACGATGTTTATTTTGAACTTTGGCCAGAGGGCCATGTATATATTCCTAGGACTGTTTACTATTTTGAGCACTGTTTTATTTCAATTTATAAACTGATGATTTTTCGCGATGGCATGTTATACAGTGTTCATGATTTTTGAAAGATATGATCCGAAAATGCTTCCGCTACTATTATCTTGATTTCCAGTATAAATATGATTTTGAACAACCGGTGAATCTGATTTGAAACTAACTACTTAGTGAAGCATAATAAAAATGAATATTTGAAATCAAAGAAATGATTTAAACCTCGTGTATAGAGGTAGAAAGATAGACTGACGACATCTGCCGCACGCCCGGGGCCTCGGCGGACCACACGCCGAGCTTCGAGCCGCGCGACGCCCGACTACGGGGCCACAGATTGACAGACACGACATCCGGTCTGGGGGTCGGGGTGTGACACTTAAATCAAATAATGACAAACATATCTTGATCTACGATGGTCTGTAGTAGTCTATAATAGTTTATGGTGATCTATAAAGGTCTATGATCCTCTATAATAGTTTTTTTCAACTCTAAGTATGTTTATTTTTTACTACAAATTAATATCAATGCACAATCATAGTCCATTATAGAAAATTATAGACCAACATAGACTACTATAGACCACCACAGACCATTATAGACCCTAATGTGTTAGTTTTTCTTTGGTTTAAGTAAGTTCATAGACAATTACAGGCATAAAAATCTACTACAGATAGTTACAGGCATAAAAATATACTACAGGTATAAAAAACTACTATAAACCCTCATATACTATTATAGAAGGTCAAAGACCAACTTACTTAAGCTAAAGAAGGAGTAACATATTATGCTCTGTGATGGTCTGTAGTAGTATGTGATAGTCTTTGGTGGTGTATAATGGTCTATAATCATCTAAAGTAGTCTTTTTAAACTATAAGTAAGTTCATCTTTTACTACAAACATCAATACACAATCATAGATTATCATAGACCATTAAAGACCATGGTACAGTACCATAGACCACTACAGACCATCATAGACCATAATGTATTAGTCTCTTTTTAGTTTAAGTAAGCTCGTAGACAATTACAAGCATAAAAAACCACTATAGATAATTATAAATTCCTATAAACCCTTGTAGACCATTATAGACAACTAGTGACAATCATAGACCATTATATTAGGTCATAGACCAACTTACTTAAGTTAAAAAAAAGGCTAACATATTATGGTCAACGATGGTCTGTACTGGTTTAGTCTATGGCAATCTATATTTGTCTATGATCATCTATAGTAGTCTTTTTAAACTCTAAGTAACTTCATTTTTTGCTACAGACATCGATAGACAATCATAGCCCATCATAGACCATTATAGACCACCATAGACTATCATAGACCATTGCAGACCATTATAGATCATAATGTATTTGTCTTTCTTTAGTTTAAGTAAGTTCATAGGCAATTACAGGCATAAAAAACCACTGTAGATAATTATAAAGGACTACAAAACCTCATAGGCCATTACAGACAACTAGAGACCATCATAGAAAAATTATACAAGGTCACAAACCACTTACTTAAAACAAAGAAAGACTAACATATTATATGGTCTTTGATTATCTGTAATAGTCTATGATTGTATATGGTGGTTTATAATGGTCTATGATCATCTATAGTAGTCTTTTCAATCTCTAAGAAAGTTCATACAAACATCAACACACAATCATAGACCGTCATAAACCATTATTGTAACACCCCCTTTTCGGTTTGTGTCTTAATCTCACAAAATTATGAAAAAAACAATTAAAAATTATTTTCTTAATTATATATATATACACATACATGTGAGAGTGAAAAACCTTTTTGAGTAGATATATTAGAAAAATAGTTGATTTATTTAAAAACTTGTTCCTTGTCTTTGACTACTTGTTCAAGCTGGTGGGACAACGTCCAATCTGGGTGGCCAGACTAAGTTTACTTAAAAGAACCATGCCTTCCTAGAGCAGGATAACCTACCTCCCATTCAATGTTTAACTTTACTTTTGACAAGACTTACACACTATCAACTTGAACTTGTAATCTCTTTTTCAGAACTATTAAAATGATTTTCTCCATATTTTAGGGTTTTACTATTGTCTGAGTCATTTCTTTATCCTACTAGTTTATTACTTTTTACAAACTAGTTTTCACTATATCATTAGTATCATAAGCAATAATAACAGAAACATAATATAGTAATGGTGTGCCTAAAAGTACCCTACATCAGGGTTCATTTATTGATCAAATGGCCTTTAGCCATTACATTCATGCTTTTGTATATACTAGTGCTTAAGTAACATCATAAGGCACAAAATCAAGGAACTAAGGATAGTAATTTCTGACCCAAGTCTCTCAGTTGGTATACTAGTTTCTTGCATTTAAAAAATGGAAGGAGTGAGCTCTACGAACCCAGTGGATTATTCTAATTCACAGACAATCTAACAATATAGCAAGCACATCATATAATCAATCACTTTCATACATTACATGATGAAATAGTAGATTGCTTTCAGTCAATCAAGGTAGGTTGATCGACCCTAGAGTGATTCTTGTACCTCTGGCCAAGTGAATCCCACAAGAACGTCACTAACATCCAGGCTATGCGTCCGTATGTCCAGCAGTCCGCAGACTCGGAAGATATGCGAGGTACAATCAAGTTTCTAAAGTATGATCACACACCCGTCTCTTAATGAGATGATAACGCGAGAACCACCATTGATTGTTCTTAGACCAATCAACCCCTCCAAGTGTATTGTTACCTTGTTAGAGTGATCTTGTATTTGGTCACTAATATATTCGTGTATATTAAATGATAATTCTATAAAAGATAAATCCTTCATACCCTCATGCATATGAGTATAATATGTAACAGTCACTTAATCGTATCTTTACCATACTTGAATTCTAAAATGGCATATTCTCATAGACTATACTCACCTAGTGAATTATGTGCATATCATTCCATGCATGAACAACATCATGTATAAGCTCTAAATCTATCATGGTCACGTGCATATGATCATAGTAAGCAACATACATTCAAATCATATTCTCATTATTCACATGATCAATGCAAATATAAGCATTTAATCATACAATCAATGAAGGGTGCATTCTACTACCACTTAGGCCATTTTATATATAGTATGAAAGCAAATACGGTTAAAAAGTGTGTGAGTTGAAGATCATCTCCACCTCGATTTACATGTTCTTTATGTTGCTTGATACTCGTGGTGGTGTCGGTCCTCCGAAATTCCTATAAAAGCACTCGAGTCTTAGTTGGCATTAATTTTAGCTCCTAAACTTGGATTTAGATTCAAAATGACCTCTAAAATGTTCTCGAGTTCAAATTGGCCCATGAACTTTGATGTGGATTGTGTAAGGCCCAATTTACGAATTATATCCACAATATACCAAATTTCAAGAAGCCATAGCTTGAGTTTTGGGACTACGTTTTATGTGATTCTTGGGTCTATCTTATAATGATCGGGACGAAGAACGTCATGGAAATGGCCATTTTCCTCAGCCAGACCCATGTTTGAATATATTGGGATTCGGGTCTCCGATTAGGGTCATTCTTGAGTCAATTTTGTAGTACACTTGACAAGGTTCAACATGGTAGTGGCAGTTTCCTTGGATTATGCCTACACTACAAAAATGTCATGAAAGTTACTATTTTGTAACTAATGCTCAATAATAATTTCAGCCTTAGTTTGGAGCCTATGGCTGACATAATCTTGTGGTTTCACAGGCATTGAAAAGCTTTATTCTGGTCAAGCTTTGATGGTGAAGGGTTTTGACCTTTTCGGGCATTCTATGGTCTTCAAAAACTTACCCAAAGTGGTATGGTCTTTTTAGGCTATAACGTAACTAAAACTTTGTATAAAATAAAAAGAATAGAAAAAAGAATTTTAAAGAGACTAAGGAGAGAACTTATACCTCAACTTTAACTACTCTTCCTTCAAAACTTTCATTCTCTTCCTTTCCTCTCAAGCACACTTCAAATGCTTTAATATGGTGTAAGGAGAATGGGAGAAGAGGTCCTCAATTTATAGTAGAGCTTTGATCATTAAGGCTAGTGTTTAGGGTATGGTAGAGGTTAGGTAAGAATAATGGAGAGGCAAGGGCGGTCATGGATACTTGTTTGCAAGCAATTGTAAATATTACTGATGGTGGTTGAACCATATTATACTTTAAAACTATTTTTAATTAATTAAAAATGATGTTATCATCTTTAATTAATTAAAGATGATGGTGGTGGTGGTTGGAGAATATTATTCATTTAATTTAAAGTTATTTTTATTTAATTAAAAATGACACTATTAATTAAAGATGATAGCGGTGGTGGTTGGAGAATATTATTTATGTACTTTAAAGTTATTTTTATTTAATTAAAAATGACACTATCCTCTTTAATTAATTAAAGATGATAATGGTCTATGGTCATCTGTAGTGTACAATGGTCTACAGTTGTCTATGATCTTCTATAGCCATCTTTTTCTAGCTAAGTTCATTTTTCAACTACAAACATCAATACACAATCATAGACCATCAAATATCATTATATACCACCATATTCTATCATAGAGCACTATAGACCATTATAGACCATATTTTATTAGTCTCTCTTTGGTTAAAGTAAGTTCATAGACAATTATAAGCATAAAAAACCACTATAGATAATTGTAAACGACTATAAATCCTTGTAGACATTTATAGATAGCTAGAGACCTTCATAGACTATTATAGAAGTTCATAGACCAACTTACATAAGTGTTAGTTGCACAGTAGGTTAACATTAGTATAGGTTATTTATTGGATTTTATAGGAAATAAAGGAAAATTAGACAAAGTTGTAAATAATTAGTAGCATGAACATTTAGATTAGGGAATTGCATGTTTCATTGCATTTTAGCCTTGGTTTCATGATTTATAGCTTTTCTATGAGCAAATAATGTCTGGGGAAGGATTTCTAGTGTGGTGTAGGTTCAGGATAAAGCCAAGAGAGAATTGCATTATGTAGAGGCAAACAAAAGTGAAAATCAAAAGGAAAGCAACAAATTATTATGGTAGGACAACTGACAACCGAGGTAGCCAAAGGAAGACAAAGAAAAAAAATAATATACTGGTTACCGTGGTTGGTGGTCAAGTGACCGCAGTAACCAGAATGTGATTTGAACGAAGAACAGGCTGACCCCAGTATACAAAATGGTGGAAATCTGAGTTTCTATTGAAGGACGATGCTGATCGCGGTAACACGATTAACACTATTTAGCGTGGGCCTATAAATAGAAAAGGGGATTAGAGTCTAAACATACATAATTCGAAAAATCTCTATTGTGACGGCTCAAGAAGAGAAAAACAAGAGGTTAAAGAAGGGATTGAGGATTTAGATCAAGCTTTGAGTATGTCTAACTTTATTCATTTCATTTTGTTGTTTTCATTTAATTCAATGTCAAGTTAGTTAGTTTTAAATGTATAGGATGTAAATCTCCAATGTATGAACCTGAGATTTCTTATTGAAGTCATTGATTTAAATGCATTATTCTATATTGTGTATGCTTAATGCTTGATGTTTACTGGCCATAGACATGATGAGTTCAAATCATTAAACTAACTCGGAAGAGAGGTTTAATGATAGGTTATCACAGTATAGACCTAGATTAGTTGATTGACCAGAGGGTTGTTAACTATTTAGGGGTTGCACGAGATTACCAAGTACATAGTGTTAGGTTGTTGATTAAGCGCCTCGGAAGAGGGTATTATGAGACACTACTAATAGAAATTGAGGCACCTCGGGAGAGGGTTTCAATTACAAGTGTTATAACTCATAGTGTAGGGTTTTCATGATCTGAAATAAGAATCACAGGACATACAACAAAGTTTATTATCTTAGACAGCCTTTCCACATAGTTTTTGAAAATAGGATTTACTGCTTTTGATAGTTTAGGTTCTTATTTAGAAATTAACAATTCAACCTTCATAAGAATCTTGATAAAATGAAAGCTAATATTAAATTGGGATTTCAGATACTTAAGTAAATTTCGTTCCCTGAGGATGATATCTGGACTCACCGGTTATTACTAGTGCAAACCTATATACTTGCAGGGGCTGCAACAAATTTTTGGCGTCGTTACCGTGGAATTGGTGTTAAATATCTTAAAACCAATTGAACGTGGTCTAGTTTTAGTCAAGGCAATTGTATTTCTATTTTAACTTTTAATTGATTGCTTTCCAGATTTGTTATAGTTCATTGAATACACTTGATCTTGTGTTTGCTTTCGGTGTTTCAGGATTGCATGAGTAAATGTCCTTGTGACCCTTACGATCCAAATTTGTTTAAAACCATAAATCAGATTTGGTGGGAAGCTCAAGGGCAATTACCAACTATGGCTAATAGTTGAGCTTCCGGTGTGGGAAACAATAGAGAAGCACAACCTAGGGAAGCACCCTTAAGAGATTTCTTCAAACCGGTCCTGAACAATAATTACTCCGGCATAGGCAATAAATGCAAAAATTCTTTTGAGCTGAAGTCATCCTTAATCGCAATGGTGCAGCAGCAACAGCTTGGAGGTTCAACAATCGAAGATCTTATGGCTCATGTCAATTCATTCATGGAGATTTGTGATACAATCAATATGAATGGAGTGACTGAAGACCAGCTTAGGCTGATGCTTTTCCCTTTCTCCTGAAGGGATAAGGCTAGAAGTTGGTTGCAAACTTTGGTTCTCAGAAGTATCACAATATGGGAAGAAATGGAACAAAAATTTATTCAAAAATACTTCACACCTGCTTAAGTACATCAATTGCAGGGCGAAATCAATTCTTTTAAGCAATCCGAGTTTGAATCATTGTATGAAGCTAAGGAAAGGTTCAAGGACTTATTGAGGCGATGCCCACAGCATGGATACCTCCCTTGGCTTAAAATTCAAATGTTCTACAGTGGACACACACCACCAACTAGAGCTTTGGTAGACTCTGCAGCTGGAGGTTCATTGATAGGAAAGTCCACCACCGACGCTACCCAACTCATTGAAGACATGGCAGCAAATGCATATGGTCATGGTACAGCGAGAGGAACGACCAAAAGAGTGGGGATTCATGAGGTTGATGAAATTAATGCTTTGCATGCCCAAATTGCAGCTATGACTCATAAACTGAACTTGGTAGAAGAGAAGAATAGTAGTGGGCAATATCAGAATCAGCAAACTCAACATGTGCAGTCAATTGTTAAAGCCAACAAGGCATCTTATTCTGGAGAGGCTTCTATTGAGCAACTGAATGCTATGAACATATTCAATGGTTACCAAGGACCAGCTAGGGGATATAATGTTCCAAAGTACTATCATCCAAGAGTTAGAAATCATGAGAACTTCTCATACTCAAATAATTGAAATGTCCAACTTCCACCCGGATTTGTGCCACAACAACCTTTACTGGACAAAAAAGGCATCCTTGGAAGACAAGCTTGATGAAATGATGAAGAAGTACGCAAGGTTCTTTAAGGAGCTAACATGAAGGGTGGACAAGAATGATAGTGGAGTTTCTGGCATTGAAATCCAAATTGGAAACATGAATGCCATAGTTAAAAGCTTAGAAACTCAAGTGGGACAGTTGGCACAAATAGTGTCAAACTAGCAGCGTAGTTCATTTCCAAGTGACACTCAAGTCAATCCAAAGGACAACTGCAAGGTGGTGATGATCAGAAGTAGGAAAGAAGTAGCAAGCCCTCCTTATCCAACTAGGCCATCCGTTGAAGCTAAAGATGTTGATAGTTATGAGAAGGATGTTCCAAGGAAACCAACTATACAACATGAATTGTCTCCTAAATCACAAAGGAAAACCAAGGAGAGTGTCATTCAAGATGGTACGGTTCTAGAGCCTCCACCATTGTCATTCCCTCAAAGGTTCCAAAAGAAGAAGTTGGATGAACAATTAGCCAAATTTCTAAAAATGTTCAAGAAGATTCATATCAACATCCCCTTTGTAGAAGCTCTACAGCAAATGTCTGATTATGCAAAATTTATGAAGAAGATCATGTATAAAAAGAGGAAATTAGAAGACTTTGAAACTATGAAGCTCATTGAAGAATGTAGTGCAATCCTTCAAAAGAAACTTCCTCATAAATTGAAAGATCCATGTAATTTCACAATACCATGTAAGATTGGATCTGAAATCTTTGAGAAGGCACTTTGTGATTTAGGTACTAGCATAAATCTCATGCCCTTATCAGTGTGCAATAGGTTAGGCATATCAAAAATCAAGCCAACCACAATTACTCTTTAGCTAGTAGGCAGATCTTTGACATATCCAAAGGGTATTATTCAAGGTGTTTTAGTAAAGGTGGATAAATTCATATTTCTAGTTGACTTCGTGGTTTTGGACATGGAAGAAGATTGTGAGATACCAGCTATCCTTGGGAGATCATTCTTAGTTATAGGTCATGCACCGATAGATGTACATAAGGGAGAACTAACCTTGAGAGTGAATGAAGAAAAAGTTGTTTTCAATCTCTACAAAGCTATGAACTACCCCAGTGACATGTATAAATGCAAAAGGATAGAAGTCATCAATTCTTGCATTGTTGAGGTTGTCGATGAATTGAGCTCCCAAGATGATTTGGTTGGATGTATTTCCCGTTCAATTTCCTTCTGATGATGAGAAGGTGATTGTGCTGGCCTTAGAAGCATGCCCACTAGAGCTTAACAATTTACATGTTCCATTGTCTGATGCTCATCAATCTGAAGATTTTCAAGATGTTTCTTGGGCCATTGATTTGAAATCACTTCTTGAACATCAGAAATATGCTTATTTGGATGAAGCACGATCCGTACCAGTCATCATTTCCTCTTCATTAACCTCTGTCTAAGAAGAGAAGTTGTTGCATTTGCTGAATGATCGCAAGGCTGCTATCAGATGGACAATTGAAGATATAAAGGGTATAAGTCCAGCCATTTGCATGTACAAGATTTTAATGGAAGACTCAAATAAGCCTATAGTGGAAAACTAGCAAAGACTTAACCCAATCATGAAAGAAGTGGTGAAGAAGGAAGTAATGAAATGGTTAAATGCAAGCATTATTTATGTCATTTCAAATTCACAGTGGGTTAGCCCCATTCATGTTGTGCCTAAGAAAGGAGGGATCAATGTGGTCACAAATGAGAAAGGAGAGGCAATTGCTTCAAGGACAACTACCGGATGGCATGTGTGCATCGATTATAAAAAACTAAATAAAGCCACCTGAAGGATCATTTTCCTTTGCCCTTTGTGGATCAAATGCTAGATAAGATTGCTGGATATGACATTTATTGTTTCCTAGATAGGTACTCTGGGTACAATCAGAGAGTCATTGCACCAGAGGATCAAGAAAAGAACACCTTCACTTGTCCATATGGGACTTATGCATTTCAGAGGATGTCATTCAGTTTGTGCAATGCACTAGCCACATTTCAGAGATGTATGATGGCAATTTTTGCAGATATGATTAAAGATATCATGGAGGTGTTTATGGATGATTTTTCAAGTGTTTGGTGCTACATCTGAGGGATATTTGCTTAATTTGGAAAAAGTTCTCTCTCGTTGTAAGGAAAAGAACTTGGTTCTCAACTGGGAGAAGTGCCACTTCATAGTTTGGGAGAGCATTGTTTTGGGCCATAAGGTTTCTATTAATGGTCTTGAGGTTGATCGGGGAAAAATAGAAGTCATTGAAAAGTTGGCACCTCCAACTTCTATTGAAGAAGTGCATAGTTTCTTGGGGCACACTAGTTTTTATCGCAAATTTATGAAGAATTTCTCTCAAGTCACTCGGTCGTTGTGTAGTTTGCTTGAGAAGGAAGCCGAATTCAACTTCACAGTTGAATGTGTTGATGAAGCCTTCAATACACTAAAGAAGGCTCTAATATCCGCTTCTATTATGTCTATGCCAGTTTGGGGCGAAACATTTGAGATAATGTGCGATGCTAGCGATTATGTTGTGGGAGTCGTATTCGGACAAAGACGTGATAGGATGTTCAGAGCTATGTACCATGCAAGCAAAACGCTAGATGATGCTCAAAAGAATTACACTACCACTGAAAATAAGTTGTTAGCTGTTGTCTTTGCATGTGACAAGTTTCGGTCATACATTGTGGGTTCCCATGTCAAGGTCTTCACCGATCATGCCGCTATTCATTAGCTCTTCACAAAAAAGGATGCGAAGCCTAGACTGGTAAGATGGATTTTGTTACTGCAAGAGTTTGATATAGAGGTGATAGATAAAAATGGTACAGAGCATGTAGTGGAAGATCACTTGTCTCACCTATCCAATGAAGCAACTCAGGATCCAAGGAGCATAGTGGAAGTTTTTTTTTATGAACACCTTTTGATTATCTGTGACAACGCACCATGGTACGTAGATTTTTTCAATTATAAGGCCACTTGTGCTATCCCACTAGACTTGTCCCACAGCCGCCTCAAGCGCTTCATACATGAAAGAAAGTTCTATCTTTGGGATGATCCCTTTCTCTACCGAGGATGCGTTGATAAAGTTATTCGCTGTTGCATTCCGAAAGCTGAATTTAACAAGGTCCTTTATGACTGCCATGCTTCACTGTATAGTGGTCATTATAGTCATCAACGTACAGCGAAGCGTATTCTTGAGAGCAGATTCTATTTGCCAAGTATGCTGAAGGATGCTTATCAATTTATGAAAACATGTTAAGTGTGCCCAAAATAAGGCAACATCTCAAGGAAAAATGAAATGCCTCTTACATCTTTTTTGGAAGTCGAATTGATTGATGTCTGGGGAATAGACTTCATGGGACCCTTCCCACCATCGAATGGCAAATAATATATACTGTTTGCTATTGATTATGTTTCTAAATGGGTTGACGCAATGGCCACATCCAAGAATGATGCCAGAGTTGTGTTGAAGTTTCTCTTGCAACATTTTTTCTTGTTTTGGCACCCCTAGAGCAATTGTGAGTGATGAAGGTACACACTTCTGCAATAAAATCTTCAACAACTTTCTCATCAAAAATAGAGTGCGACACAAGGTTGCCTTACCTTATCATTTGCAAACGAATGGGCAAGCTAAAGTGTGTAATCGAGAGATCAAGGCAATATTACAAAAGACAATTGGAACAAACCATAGGGATTGGGCTTTGAAACTGGATATGCATTGTGTGCATACTAGACAACCTTTAAGACTCCCATTGGCATGTCTCCATATTAGTTGTTGTATAGAAAGTCCTGTCACCTACCTTGTGAATTAGAGCATAGGGCTTACTGGGCAATAAAGAAGTTGAATTTTGATGCAAAGGATTGTGGGGAGAACCATATACTTCAACTCGTAGAACTTGAGGAGTGTCGCCGTGATGCTTTTAAGAATAACACTATTTATAGAGAAAGGACAAAGAAATGGCATGAAAAACTCATTGAAAAGAAGGATTTCAAACCCGACTAGCAAGTGTTGTTGTTCAACTCTCGACTCTGGTTGTTTCTTGGAAAACTCAAGTCTCGTTGGTCAGGGCCTTTCCTAGTTACACAAGTGTTATCGAATGGTGCAGTGGAAGTGCAAAGCTTGCTAGATGGCCATAAATTCAAGGTGAATGGTAAGAGATTGAAGATATTTTATGGAGGACCAAAACAGACGGTAGAGATGACAGAACTTAAGGACTGAAACGTTGTATCCTCGTTGAGCTAATGATGTTAAACACAGTGTTGAGTGGGAGGCAACCCACTACTGATTTCTATTTTATTGCATTCATGTTGTTTCTATTTCTTATTTTATTTTTCTAGGATGCATGTAGGTGTTAATAACTTGATTTCATAGGTTCTCAGTATCATAAGGCTTAGGACTTAGTAAAAAAAAAATGAGAGAGAGGGAAGGCAGTTTTATGTTTTGTCTACCGTAGTCCATAGAATACCATATTTTGTGTACTGCGGTCTACAGGAAGAAGAAAACAATTCACTCATGCAATTACCGCGGTCCACAAAATGATATATTCTGTGTATCACAGTTACCAGAAGATACAACTAGAGCATACATGCAATTACCACAGTCAACAGAAATGTACACTTCTATGTACCTCGATAACCAGAATGACTAATTTTGGAACCTTACGTGTATCGTGGTCCATAGTGTTATACAACACTGGTTACCGCGGTCGGCAGAAACCCCAAAACTGGAAAACTCCACATTTCACGCAATTATCGTGGTCCATAAAGCATTGTTCGCAGTAATTATGTCTTTTTTAAGACAAATCGTGGTCATTTTCTGCATTCTGTTTTGAAAATTTTTGAGTTTTCTCTGTGACTTTTCATTTCTCTTATGAACTTAGGGTGTCCTTCCCTTTTTCAGTGACAATTTAAGTGTTTTTACTTTAGCTTCGATTGTTTCCTTGTTTCAATCGCATACTTAGGAAAGTTTTAGGATTTAGATTTCATTATTCATGATTGAAATTACTTGTCTTGCTCAAAGATTTTCAAATTCTTCTTAATTCAAACCATTTCTCAATGATTGCTGAAAATGTTGGAAGCAAGGGACTCACCAACTCATTATAGATGCTTACTTTTGGCTGTTGTTCCCCTTATTTGAATCTGTTAAAGGCTATTTTGTGTAACATTTGGATTGATTGAATATGCAATGTTATGGCAGTTGGATGTTTTTGATGGGGTATCTGCATTTTGATGTTCTTGATGGATGTTTTTGATGGTTTGGCTGTTGGATTTTGGGACTAAAACACTTTGATTTGTTTTCTAAAAGACATGTGAAATTTGTCTTTCTTCAGTAGTCATATTCTTTTATATGAATTGAAGTTTTCCTTGCCTACTAATTTTATTGTTGCAGGCCTCCTCAAATGAAACATCCTACTTCTAAAGGGAAGCAGCTAGCACTGCCTCCACCTCCTATGGATAGGGCATGATTTAGAACTACTGCAACCAAACAACGGTTCAACCTCATTCATTTTAACCACCATCTTATTCTAGAATGCAGTATCATTTTGATGCAAGAAGAGTGTGACATTGGCATAGATGCAGTAGTCGTTGCTCGCCATTGGGAGCGGCTAATTCAGGCACCATTCACGACAGTCATTCATCTAGTCCAAGAGTTCTACGCAAATGCAGCTGATAGAGATGGCACTATAGTCTGGGTCCATGGGAAGTGGGTCCAATTCAGTTCAGCTGCTATTAATGAAGTATATGGTTTTCCCGCAGACTCACCAGACGAGTACTACACTCTACTACCCCGCTTCGATCCAGATGACGTACTAAGGACTCTCTGTGTTGACGGTGCTTCCTGGATTACAATGATAGACTCGTCAACCTTGTGAAGACCATGTTTCAGACGCATGCCAAGGTTTGGCTTTATTTATTTGGTTTGCGCTAACGTTCTTCCCTCATTGGCCATTAACAGGGTAACCGTAGAGAGGGCAGTGCTAGTATATTGCATCATAAATGACCTTCCAATCAATGTAGGGACTATCATCTCTAGTTCCATCAGGTTTGCCATTGGCAAGACCGACACAGGACTACCCCATCCTACCATCATTACAAAACTGTGAAGAAGAGCTGGGGTAGTTTGGAGGTAGAGTGAACCCCTGTTGAAGATGAAGGATCACATAGCAGTGAAGATGCTCACCTCCACTCTAGCTAAGAGCAGCAAGGCCTCTACAGAGTCCCCACAGCCACCAGCTGAGCCAGCTAGCACTACAGCAGCTCCTGTTCCTTCTACTAGCATGCCACCTTCCTTTTTTACTGCTGCTAAGCCATAGTCATCAGCCATACTGCCCTCTGATCCTCGCTCTGTTATGCATTGGCTGGCCTGCATCACGTAGTGGTTACATCGCACTGATCTGACCATGGCATAAGCTAATCCTCTTCCTACTTGTTGCATGCCCTACATGTCTATGACGTGTTGTACGCCTCCAGCCCCTCTCGCTAGTTGTTGATGATGAGAATGATGATGATGATAATGGAGGGGATGAGAACGACTGCATCACAGAGGCAGAGGTCTTTAGAGAGGATTTTTGATTTCTAGTTTTTTTTTCTTTTTCCTTGTTTCTGTTTGCTTTGAAGTTTACTTGTGTCGATAGTACACAATTATTTTTGATGCGTTGACTCTCTTTATCCGTAATGCATATGATTAGAATCTCTATGATCTCCAGACTAGTTTATCTATTTGTGAATGCATGTCTTGATGTGTACTCTCCCAATTACGAGAATCAATGTGCTCTTAAGGACAATGCACCATTCAAGTTTGTGGGTGCTAAACGCTTTCACACATCAGGTTTAGTTGTTGTTAGTTTCTTTCAATTTCATATTTACTTTTCCTTTTGAGTACTCTACTTTGCATACTTTGGAAGCATGTTAGGAACATATAGTATGAGTCACTTAGGCTAGATCACCCATGCCATAGCCATATAGCCATACTTTTGAAAATTTTCACTAAGTAACCTATGAAATTGAAAATTCCTATAGTGTGATGAGGCAAAGAACTAGGATACTTTTAAATAGTCTGTGTGTTTGGTTTGTCTAAAATTTGACTTTGACAGAACCTTATAGTCTTAGGTAGATTGAGAATCCAAAGCTGAGGAAAGTGAGGAATGGAAACTAAACCACAAATGGAGAAAATTTCCCATAGCCCCTTGAAATAATCAAATCTATCTCGAACACTACTTAGGAATGATTATAGGAGGGAAATGAAGCAGGCCATCTTTGTTTGAGTCAAAGCCTAAAGGCCAATCCCAGCATTCATAACCCTTTGCAGCCAATTTCGAGCCTCATGGCCTATTTTCTTATTATAAACCCAAACATTATATATAGACACACCTTATCCTTTTTATGAATATTTGAGTTGAACCTATTTGTGTGCACTTATGGTTATAATTCTGCCTATTTGGAAGTGTGAAAGAAGGAGGAGATGCTAACATTGAAATACATATGTTTTCATGTTTTTTTTTGGTTAATTATTCTAAGAAAAAAAGGGGAAGAAGAGTTAGTTCAATATTGTCAATGATAGTTGAGCTTCTACTTCTATACGAGTGTGCATGTGGGAACAATTTTGAGTGCACGAGATGAAATAAGTTTGGCGAGGCTATGAAACAAGGTTGTGAGCATGAATAAATAGAACAAGGGATTGAACAAAGAGGATAAGGCATTATTGAAGAAAATCAAACAAAAGAGGTTGGTATTATTGCTATGAGTGTACACTTGAGTTAGAATAAAATTACTGATACACTTGCACATTGAGCTAGACCACGTTACAACCTAGAGGAAAATACCTTTGATCCCTATAATAATCTGAACTCAGTAGAAGATAGATAGAGCAGAGAATTGAGAGGGTCTGTGTACTTAAGTATTAGGAAAAGATTTCTATGAATGGGATAGTACCTGCAAATCACTGACAAAGTCTAGGATGATTGAGATACTAACAGATGAGAGGATAAAGTTAAAAAAGAATGGTGGATGAGCTAAAAATTTAGACAACCTAAATGACCTTAGGGGCGTGTTAATGAGTCATACTACAATAATGGAAGATTGAGGTTACAATGATGAGTGAAAATGAATTTATTTTTATATGGCATGGTATGACACTTTAGATTAGAGTCATTGTTCGGGGATGAACAATGGTCTAAGTTTGGGGGTATTTGTTAGTTGCACAGTAGGTTAACATTAGTAAAGGTGATTTATTGCATTTTATAGGAAATAAACGAAAAATTAGACAAAGTTGTGCATAATTAGTAGCATGAGCATTTAGATTAGGGAATTGCATGTTTCATTGCATTTTAGCCTTGTTTTCATGATTTATAAATTTTCTATGAGAAAATAATGTTTGGGGAAGGATTTCTAGTGTGGTGTAAGTTCAAGATGAAGCCAAGAGAGAATTGCATCATGTAGAGGCAAAGAAAAGTGAAAATCAAAAGGAAAGCAATAAATTATAGCGGTAGGACAACTGACGACCGAGGTAACCAAAGGAAGACAAAGACAAGAAACAACACATTGGTTACCGCGGTCAGTGGTCCACTGACCACGATAACCAGAATGTGATCCGAACTAAGGGTAGGGGGACCACGTTATACAGAATGGTGGAAATCTGAGTTTTTATTGAAGAACGATGTTGACCGTGGTAACATGATTAATTACCGGGTTTCTCATATTTTTAGGTTTTTTTTAGTGTGGGCCTATAAATAGAAAAGATGATTAGAGTCTTAACATACCTAATTCAGAAAATCTCGACTGAGATGGCTCAAGAAGAGAAAAATAAGAGATTAAAGAAAGGATTAAGAATTTAGATCAAGCTTCGAGTATGTCTAATTTTATTCATTTCTTTTTGATGTTTTCATTTAATTCGATGTCAAGCTACTTAGTTTTAAATGTCTAGGATGTAAATCTCCAATTTATGAACTTGAGATTTCTTATTGAAGTGATTGATTTAAATGCATTATCCTATATTGTGTATGCTTAATGCTTGATGTTTACAAGCCATAGACATGATGAGTTCAAATCATTAAACCAACTCAAAAGAGAGGTTTAATGATAGGTTATCACAGTATAGACCTATATTAGTTGATTGACCAGAGGGTTGTTAACTATTTAAGGGGTTGCACGAGATTGCCAGGTACACAGTGTTAGGTTGTTGATTAAGTGCCTCAGAAGAAGGCATTATGAAACAGTACTAATAGAAATTGAGACACCTTGGGAGAGGGTTTCAATTACAGGTGCTATAACTCATAGTGCAAGGATTTCATGATCTGAAATAAGAATCACAAGACATATAGTAGAGTTTACTATCCTAGACAACCTTTCCACATAGTTTTTGAAAACAGGATTTACTGCTTTTGATAGTTTAGGATCTTATTCCAAAATTAACAATTCAACCTTCATCAGAGTCTTGATAAAATGAAAGCTAATATTAAATTGGGATTTGAGATATTGTAGTAAATTTCGTTCCCTGAGGACGATATCTGGACTCACAGGTTATGACTAATGCGAACCTGTATACTTGCGGGGGTTGCAACAATAAGCCAAAAAAAAAAAACTAACATATTATGATCTAAGAGGGTCTGTAGTAGTCTATGATAGCCTATGGTTGTCTATAATGGTCTATGATTGTCTATCATAGTCTTTTTCAACTTTAGGTAAGTTCATTTTCGGCTACAAACATCAATACACAATCTTAGACCATCCTAGATGAATATAAACTGCTATAGACTACGATAAAACACTACAGACCATCATAGACCATAATATATTAGTCTCACTTTGGTTTAAGTAAGTTCATAGACAATTATAGGCATAAAAAAACTACTATATATAATTGTAGATGACTATAAATCCTTGAAGTCAGTTATAGACAGCTGGAGACCGTCATAAACCATTATAGAAGTTCATATACCAACTTACATAAGCAAAAAAAAAAAACTAACATATTATGGTCTGTGATGGTTTATAGTAATCTATGATAGTCTATGGTGATTTATAAGGGTTTGTGACATCTTATAGTGGTCTTTTTAAAATATAAGTAAGTTCATTTTCGACAACAACCACCAACACACAATCATAGACCATCAAAGACCACCATAAAGTATGATAAACTAATATAAACCATCATAGACCATAATGTATTAGTTACTCTTTGGTTTAAATAAGTTCATAGACAATTATAGACATAAAAAACCGCTATAGATAATTACAAACGATTATAAACCCTCATAGACCATTATACACAACTAGAGACCATCATAAACCATTATAGAAGGTCATCGACCAACTTATTTAAGACAAAGAAAGACTATCATATTATGGTCTATTATGGTCTGTGGTAGTCTAAGATAGTCTATAGTCGTCTATAATGGTCTTTGATCATCTATAGTTGTCTTTTTAAACTATAAGTAAGTTTATCTCAACTACAAGCATTAATACACAATCATATATCATCATAGACCATTATAGACCACCATAAATTATTATAGACCACTATAGACCATCACAAACAATAATGTATTTGCCTGTCTTTGGTTTCAGTAAGTTCATGGACAATTACAAGCATCAAAAATCACTTTAGATAATTATAAATGACTTTAAACACTCATAAACCATTGTAGACAACTACAGACCATCATAAACCATTATAGAAGGTCATGGACCAACTTACTTAAAGAAAAAAACACTAACATATTATGGTCTGCGATGGTCTATAGTAGTCTATGATAGTCTATGGTGGTCTATGATCATCTATAGTTGTCTTTTTTAACTCTAAGGAAGTTCATTTTCGAATGCAAAAATCAATACACAATCATACATCGTCATAGGCAATTATAGACCACCATAGACTACCATAAACCACAACAGTCCATCATAGACCTTTCTAGACAGCTAGAGATCATCATAAACCATTATAGAAGGCTATAAACTAACTTATAGAAGCCAAAGAAAGACTAACATATTATAGTCTATGATGGTCTATAATAGTCTATGATAGTCCATGGTGGTCTATAGTTGTTTATGATTGTCCAAAGTAGTCTTTTTTAACTCTAAGTAAGTTTTCGATTATAAACATCAATACACAATCATAGACAGTCATAGATCACTAGAGATCGCCATAGACTATCATAAACCACTACAGACCATAATGTATTAGTCTCTCTCTCGTTTAAGTAAGTTCATAGACAATTATAAGCATGAAAACCACTACAGATAATTATAAATGATTATATACTGTCATAGACCATTATAGACAGCTAAAAAGCAACATAGACCATCATAAAAGGTCAAAGACCAACCTACGTATTCCAAAGAAATACTAACATATTGTGGTCTATGAAGGTCTGTAGTAGTCTTTGAGAGTCTTAGAGTTTATGGGGGTCTATAATGATCTATGATCATCTATAGTAATCTTTTCAACTATTAGTAAGTTCATTTTCAGCTACAAATGTCAATACAAAATCTTAGACCATCGCAGACTATTGTAGACCACCATAGACTATCATAAACAACTACAAACCATCACAAACCATAAAGTATTAGTCTCTCTTTGGTTTAAGTAAGTTCATAGACAATTACAACAATAAAAAAACACTATATATAATTTTAAATGACTATAAACCCTCATGGACCATTATACATAGCTACAAACCATCATAGACCAATATAGAAGGTCATAGACCAACTTACTTAAGCAAAAGAAAGACTAACATATTATGGTCTATGATGGTCTGTAGTACTCTATGACAGTATATGGCAGTCTATCATAGACCATTAAAAACTACCATAGACTATCATAGACCACAGCAGACCATCATAGCCCATAATGTATTAGTCTCTCTTCGATATTATTAAGTTCATAGACAATTACAAGTCGAAAACTAGTATATATAATTATAAATAATAGTAAACCCTCATAGACCTTTATAGATAGCCAGAGACCGTTATAGAAAGTCATGGAACAACTTACTTAAGCTAAAAAAGGCTAACATATTATAGTCTATGATGGTTTGTAGTAGTTTATGATATTTTATGGCGGTCTATATTGGTCTATGATTGTCTGTGGTAGTCTTTTTAAATTCTAAGCAAGTTCATTTTTTATTACAAACATCAATAGACAATCGTAGACCATCATAGACCATTATAGACTAGCATAGACTGTTATAGACCACAAAATACCATCATAAGCCATAATGTATCAGTCTCTCTTTAGTTTAAGTAAGTTCAGACAATTTTAGTCATCAAAACTGCTTCAGATAATTATGAATGACTATAAACCCTCATGGACCATTATAAACAACTAGAGACAATCGTAGGCCGTAAGTTATCAGGCAAGTATCAAGATGGCTCAATATGAAGCTCTTTATGGAAGGCCCTACAGAACCTTGAAGATCATGTAGTGACTAGGCCAGACTTGGTGGGAGAAATAAACAACCAAGTCAAACTGATACGAAAGAGGTTGGTTACAACTTAGAGTTGTCAGAAGAGCTATGCTGACAAGAGAAGGAAACCCCTAGAGTTCCAAGTGGGTGACAAAGTGTTCCTAAAGATTAGTCCTCAGAAGGGTATCAAGAGATTCAGATTCAAGGGAAAGTTATCACCGAGATTTGTCGGACCCTTTAAGATACTTAGAAGAATCGGAGAATGTGCTCATGAATTGAATCTACCAAACCGAATGACTTCAACTCACAATGTGTTCCATGTGTTGATGTTGAGAAAGTATGAACCGGATCCCTTGTACATAATCCACTGGGAAGAAGTGAACATCCAAGATGATGCTACTTATGAAGAAGCAGCAATTAGAATCCTTAATCACAAGGTACAAAACTTGATAACTAAGGATATTTCCTTAGTTAAGGTGTTGTGGAAGCATCACGGGATGGAAGAAGCCACCTGGGAGCTGGAGAGCAAAATGAAGACCAAATACCCACATATATTCGCTAGGAACCCTTGAATATGTACAAATTTTGAGGACGAAATTTTTATTAAGGAGGGTAGGTTGTAATACCCAAAAATTTTGTACTAAATGAAATGAAATGATAAATGAAGTTCAATTCATTCCTAGAATCAATTAGCAAGTTTAAATTTGCTCAAAAACCTCTCAAGGGAGTGAAATTTAAGAAAGGGAATGAAATTAAATGAAGTGAACACCTCAAATGGTTTAGGCATCCAAAATTTATTTCATTTGCACAATTGAGAGTCCATTTACTTGGTACGCTTGAAGGAAATCTAAATTAGGAAAGAAAATGGAAAAAAACCTAGCCAGTTGAAAGATATGAATTTTTATTAAATTCATGTAAACCCAAAAGTGCTAAAATCTTAGCCAAATGAGAGAATATGAATTTATTTTAAATTCATGTGGACCCAAAAATATATGAGCACCCCTAAGCATGTTCAAGTCACATGGGTGATCATGTTAGCATGACATGACTAGGTGTGCCACCTTATGTGATCACATACACCATGCTCTACACACCAAAAATGTCCCAAATAATCCAAATTAGAAGTTTCTAATTCAAGAATAGAAGTTGATGAAAAATGTTTCTAAACACCTTACGAACAAGATTAGAAGTTTCTAATTCAAGAATAGAAGTTGCTAAAAATTGTTTCTAAATACCCAAGGAACAATATTATAAGTTTCTAATTCAAAATAGAAGGTTGTCAAATCTTGTTGATTTGGTGTGCACAAGAAAAGGAATCAATTACCAAAACATATTGGAAAGTTGTCTTGTTCACAATATCACACCTAGATCAATGTCCAAACAAAGATTAGTAAGTATTCTAAATCCTTTTTGTGTTCACACATAAATAGGAAATCAAATAAAGCTCATATCTTGTGTTCACACTAGGAATTGGAAACCAAACCAACCCACATTCCAAACCGTGTGCACACTCAACCTATACATTCCAAAACATCCCCATAGAGGAATGGAAAGAATTCCTAGTGTGAGCATGCCCAAGCCGTCCTCTAATGCTCTTGAAAATCTATATAAAACTCCCTTGTGCTCACTTCTCCTTCATCCTAAAGCAAAGAGTTGATACTTCCTTCTTAGCTTGTTCTAGCCTTCTTCTTGGCAACCCCTTCTCCTTGAGTATTTTCAATGAGAAGTTAGGATTTTAGAGTACTTTTACATTCTTGAAGTTTCTGTTTGTTTTTGAAGTGCATAGAAGAAATGAACCTCTACTAAATTTTTGAGAAAAGCTTCTTAAGGTGGATGGGATTTCCTACACTTCTACTTTACTAGTTTGAGTTTCTAGCATGTTCATGCATCTTTTATTTTTAGTTTAGCACGTTTAGTTTCAGTTTTCAACATGTTTAATCATGATTTAAATTTAGTTTATCATGTATGCATGTTTTAGGTATTCATGATGCCCTGCCATGCCATGCCTAGTTTCTATGTGTAGGTTTTATTTGAATTATGAAGGATGCTATGTATTGTTTTCATGTTTTTTGAATATTTTATTCTTAATTTGATTACTCTAATTTTTAGATTCATGAATATGTAAGAATTAAGTTTAAGACATTGAAGTTTATGAACCACGTACTGTCATAGCAATCTAAGTGATGCTATGGGTGTTCTTTACATATACTTAGTGTACATGGGTGTCATTACAACATATAGATGTGTATAACCCAAAATACTTGGAACATAGACATGAGATCCTAATCCCAATGTGACAAGATGAATTGTCTTTCCACCCAAAAGTGGGGTATTTTGATAAGAGCATCAAGGGATCGGACCCCCTTTCAGTCTGAATTATAACAGTAACAACAAATTGTTTGAATCGCTTAACGTATGCAAGTGTTTGAAATTGAATGTATTATTGATTTGAATTAGTAACTTAGTTGTTTATGGAATGATCCACTGGGCTATGTGTCCACCCCTTCCTCTCTTATTTTTCAGGAAATTGAATCATGAAGACCACTAAATTAGATAGGGTTTTAAATTCAAAAATTTATATGTAAGGGCATGTTGTCCAAATTTTAATTGTTTAAATTAAGAGTTCTATTGAATTAAGTTTTTAATTTGAATTATGTATTCTTTTATTATTTGAAATTCAAGTATGTACTTCTTTATTTTATTGAACAAATAAAGATTGGAACATTTCTTTTATCTCTCCTGAAATAGTCTTATTAAATAAAAATTTTAATAAATTGGGTTGTGTGCTCATTATGAATTAATAAGACTTGGGATAATTGAAATAGAATCTGATGCAAATTGTGTACTTATAAATGTAATACCAGCTCAGCCCGCCTTATGGTTAAGTCCAATTGAAAGTCTTGGGGGTCGAGGTATTACAACCATGGATTATCATAGACTATTACAGACAATCATAGACTATAATATGTTAGTTTTTATTTGGATTATATGAGTTGGTCTATAGCCTTCTATAATGGTCTATGATGGTCTCTAGCTATCTAGAAAGGTCTATAAGGGTTTATAATCATTTATAATTATCTATAATGGTTTTTGATACGTATAATTGTTTATGAACTTACTGAAACCAAACAGAAACTAACACATTATGGTCTGTGATGGTTTGTTGTGGTTTGTGATAGTCTATGGTGGTCTATAATTGCCTATGACGGTGTATGATTGTGTATTGATGTTTGCATTCGAAAATGAACTTCCTTAGAATTCAAAAGGACTACTATAGATGATCATAGACCATCATAGACTATCAAAGACCATTATAGACGACCATAGATTATCTTAGACTACCACAGACCATAATAGGACATAATATGATAGTCTTTATTTGTCTTAAATAAGTTGGCCCATGACCTCCTATAATGGTCTATGATGGTCTCCAGTTGTCTATAATGTTGTCTAAGGTTTACGGTCATTTGTAATTATCTATAGAGGTTTTTTTATGCCTATAATTGCCTATGAACTTACTTAAACCAAAGAGAGGCTAATACATTATGGTCTATGATGGTTTATATTAGTCTATCATACTCTATGGTGGTCTTTGATGGTTTATGATTGTGTTTTGGTGTTTGTAGTCGAAAATGAACTTACTTATATTTTTAAAAAACTACTATAGGAGATCACAAACCATTATAAACCACCATAGACTATCATAGACTACTACAAACCATCACAGACCATAATATGTTAGTTTTTTCTTGGCTTATGTAAGTTAGTCTATGAACTTCTATAATGGTCTGTGACAGTCTCTAGCTGTCTATAAATGACTATGAGGATTTATAGTCATTTACAATTATCTATAGTAGCTTTTTTATGCCTATAATTGTCTATCAACTTACCTAAACCAAAGAGAGAAAAAATATATTATAGTCTATGATGGTCTATAGTGCTTTATGTTAGTTTATGGTAATTTATAATGGTCGAGGATGGTCTAAGATTGTGTATTGATGTTTGTAGCCGAAAACAAACTTACCTAGAGTTGAGATAGACTATGATAGACAATCATAGACCATTATAAACAACCATAAGCTATTATAGACTACTACAGACCATCTTAGACTATAACATGTTAGTTTTTTTTTAGGCTTATGTAAGTTGGTTTATAAACTTCTATAATAGTCTATAAAGATCTCTAGCTATCTATAAATGTCTATGGCGATTTATAGTCATTTACAATTATCTATAGTGGTTTTTGATACTTGTAATTGTCTATGAACTTACTTTGACTAAAGAGAAACTAATATATTATGGTCTATGATGGTCTGTAGTGCTCTATGATAGTCTATGGTGGTCTATAATGGTATATGATGGTTTATGATTGTGTATTGATGTTTGTAGTCAAAAAACGAACTTATCTAGAAAAAGACGGCTATAGACGATCATAGACTATTGTAAACCACTGTACACCATAATATGTTAATCTTTGCTTAGTTGAAATAAGTTTATCTATGACCTTCTACAATGATCTATGATGGTTTCCAAATACATATAATCGTCTACAAGGGTTTATAGTTATTTATAATTATCTACAGTTGCTTTTTATGCCTGTAATTGACTAGAAACTCACTTAAACCAAATAGAGACTAATACACTATGGTCTATGATGGTCTGTATTGTTCTATGATACTCTACGGTGGTCTTTAATGGTCTATAATGGTCTACGATTATGTATTAATGTTTGTTGTCAAAAATGAACTTACTAATAGTTTCAAAAGACTACTATAGACGGTCATAGACTATCATAGACTACTATAGATGATCATAGACGTTTGATGATTGTAATAGTCTATGACAGTCTCTAGTTGTTTGTGATAGTCTATGGTGGTCCATAATAGTCTCTGATGGTCTATGATTGCGTATTGATGTTTGTAGTGGAAAATGAACTTAGATAGTGTCTAAAATGACTACTATAGATGATCATAGACTAATATAGATCATTAAGACTATCACAGACTACTACAGACCATCAATGACTATAATATGTTAGTCTTTCTTTGGCTTAAGTGAGTTGGTCTATGACCTTCTATAACAGACTATGATGGTCTCTAGTTGTGTATAAAGGTTTATGAGGGTTTATTGTCATTTGAAATTATCTATAGTGGTGTTTGATGCTTATAATTGTCTATGAAATTACTAAAACCAAAGAGAAGTTAATACATTATGGTCTCTGATAATCTATCGTGGTCTTTAATGGTCTAAGGTGGTCTATGATTGAGTATTATCGTTTATAGTAAAAAAATGAGATTAATTATAGTTCAGAATGACTACTATAAGCGATCATAAATCATTATAGACCACCATAAACTATCATAGAGTTTAAAAAGACTACTATAGACAACCGTGAAGCAATATAGACGACCATAGACTATCATAGACTATTAAAGACTATTATAGACCATAATATGTTAGTCATTCTTTGCCTTAAGTAAGTTTGTCAATGACCTTCTATAGTAGTCTACAATGGCTTCTAGTGGTCGACAATTGTCTATGAGGTTTTATAGTCATTTATAATTACCTACAATGGTTTTTTATGCTTGTAATTGTTTATGAACTTACTTAAACCTAAGAGAGCCTAATAAATTATGGTCTATGATAGTCTATTGTTGTTTATAATAGTCTATGATCGTCTATGATTGTATATTGATGTTTATAGTTAAAAATAAACTTACTTATAGTTTAAAAAGACAACTATAGATGATCATAAACAATTATAGACCACTATAGACTATCATGAACTACTACAGACCATCATAAAGGACAATATATTCGTCTTTCTTTGGCTTGCGTAAGTTGGTCTATGACCTTCTATAATGGTGTATGATGGTCTCTCATTGTATATAATGGTCTATGGGGGTTTATAATCCTTTATAATTATCTATAGTGGTTTTGATGCTTACAATTGTCTTTGAAATTACTTAAACCAAAGAGAGACTAATACATTATGGTCTATGATGGTCTTTAGTTGTCTATAAGAGTCTACGGTAGTCTATAATGGTCTATGATTGTGTATTGATGTTTGTACTTGAAAATGAACTTAATTAAGGTTGAAAAAGACTAGTATCGATAGTCGTAGACCATTATAGACCACCATAGACTATCATAAACTACTATAGACCATCGTAGACCATAATATGTTAGTCTTTCTTTGGCTTAAATAAGTTGGTGTTTGACCTTCTGTAATGGTACATGATGGTCTGTAGTTATCTATAAAGGTCTATGAGGGTTGGTGGTTATTTATAATTATCTATAGTTATTTTTTATTTTTGTAATTGTCTATGACCTTACTTAAACCAAAGAGAAACTAATACATTATGGTGTATGATGGTCTATAGTGGTCTATGATAGTCTATGGTGGTCTATAATGGTCTATGATGGTCTATGATTGTGTATTGATGTTCGTAGTCAGAAATGAACTTACTTAGAGATTAAAAAGACTACTAAAAACGATCACAAACCATTATAGACAAACATATATTATCATAGACTACTACAGACCATAAAAAACCATAATATGTTAGTCTTTCTTTGTCTAAACTAAATTCATCTATGACATTGTATAATTTTCTAATACGGTCTCTAGTTGTCTATAATGCTCTATGAGGTTTTATAGTCATTTATAATTATCCATAGTAGTTTTTTATGACAGTAATTGCCTATGAACTTACTTAAACCAAAGAAAGACAAATGCATTATGGTCTATAATGGTCTGTAGTAGTCTATGATAGTTTATGGTGATCTATAATAGTCTATGATTGTGTATCGATATTTGTAGTAAAAAGAGAACTTAGAGTCTAAAAACAAAATTATAGACGATCATAGACCAATATTGACCACCATAGATTGTCATAGACTACTACAGACCATCGTTGACCATAATATGTTAGTCTTTATTTGGCTTAAGTAAGTAGGTCTATGACCTAATATAAAGGTCTATGATTGTCTCTAGTATTCTATAATGGTCTATGAGGGTTTATAGTCATTTAATTATCAATACTATTTCTGATGCCTGTAATTATCTATAAACTTACTTAAACGAAAGAGAAACTAATACATTATGGTCTATGATGGTCTATAGCGGTCTATGGTACTGTATGACGACCTTTAGTAGCCTATGATGGTCTATGATTGTGTATTGATATTTGTAATAAAAAATGAACTTACTTATAGTTTAAAAAGACTACTATAGACAATCATACACCATTATACACCACCATAGACTATCAAACACTACTACAAACAATCATAAACCATAATATGTTAGTCCTTTCGCTTAAGTAAGTTGGTGTTTGACTTTCTATAATGGCCTATGATGGTCTCTATGGTGTATGAGGTTTTATAGTAATTTATAATTATTTGTAGTGGTTTTTTATTCTCGTAATTGTCTATGAACATACTTTAACCAAAGGGAGACTAATAAATTATTGTCTATGATGGTTCGTAGTGGTTTATGATAGTCGATGATTGTCAATAATGGTCTACGATAGTCTATGTTGTGTGTTGACGTTTGTAATAAAAAATGAACTTACTTAAGCTTGAAAAATGACTACTATAGATGACCATAGACCATTATAGACCACCATAAACTATCATAAACTACTATAGACCATTATAGACCATAATATGTTACTTTTTCTTTGGCTTAAGTAAGTTCGTCTATGACCTTCTATAATGGTCTATGAAGGTTTCTAGTTGTCAATAATGGTCTATGAGGGTTTATTGTCATTCATAATTATTTTTTGTAGTGGTTTTTGACGCCTGTAATTATCTATGAACTTATTTAAACCAAAAAGAGACTAATACATTATAGTCTATGATGGTATGTAGTGGTCTATGATAGTTTCTGGTAGTCTATAATGGTTTGTGATAGTCTATGATTGTGTATTGACATTTGTAGTTGAAAATGAACTTACTAGAGCTTGAAAAAAGACTACCACAAATGACCATAGACCATTATAAACCACCATAGACTATCAAAGACTACTACAAATCATTGTAGACCATAATATGTTAATTTTTCTTTGGCTTAAGTAAGTTGGTCTATGACCTTCTATAATGGTCTACGAAGGTCTCTAGTTGTCCATAATGGCCTACGAGGGTTACTGTCATTTATAATAATTTTTCGTAGTCTTTTTTTATGCCTATAATTGTCGATGAACTTACTTAAACCAAGGAGAGACAAATGCATTATGATCTATGATGGTCTATAGTGGTCTATGATAGTCTATAATAGTTTATAATGATCTATGATGGTCTATGATTGTATATTGATGTTTGTAGTCAAAAATGAACTTACTTAGAAATGAAAAAGACTACTACAGATGGTAATAGACCATTATAGACCACCATAGACAATCATAGACTACTATAGACCATCGTAGACCATAATATGTTAGTCTTTCTTTGGCTTAAGTAACTTTGTCTATGACCTCCTATAATTGTCTATGATGGTTTCTAGTTGTGTATAATGGTCAATGAGGTTTTATAGTTATTTCTAATTATCTATAGTGGCTTTTGATGCATGTAATTGTCTATGAACTTACTTAAACCAAAGAGAGACTAACACATTATGGTCTATGATGGTTTGTAGTGGTCTATGATAGTTTATGGTGGTCTATAATAGTCGATGATGGTCAATTATTGTGTATTGATGTTGGCAGTCAAACATGGACTGACGTAGAGTTGAAAAAGACTACTATAGAAGATCATAGACCATTATAATCAGTATAAACTATCATAGACTACTACAGACCATCATAGACCATAATATTTTAGTCTTTCTTTGGCTTAAGTAAGTTGGTCCATGACCTTCTATAATGGTTTATGGTGATATCTTGTTGTCTATAATAGTTTACGAGGTTTTATAGTCATTTATTATTATATATAGTGATTTTATGCCTCTAATTGTCTATGAACGTACTTAAACCAAGTAGAGACTAATACATTACGGTTTATGATGGTCTGTACTAGTATACGTAGTCGGTCATTGTCTATAATGGTCTATGATGGTCTATGATTGTGTATTGATGTTTGTAATTGAAAATGAACTTACTTGTAGTTTAAAAAGACAACTATCAACAATCATAAACTATTATATACCACCATAGACTGTCATAGACGACTGCAGATAATTATCTATATTCATCTTTTATAATGGTCTATGACCTTCTATAATGGCCTGGGATGGCCTCTAGCTATTTATAATGGTTTCTGAGGGTATATAATAGTTTATAATTATCTATAGTGGTTTTTTATGCCTGTAATTGTCAATGATCTCACTTAAACCAAAAAGAGACAATTACATTATGGTCAATCATGGTCTGTAGTGGTCTACGATAGTCTATGGGGTTCTATAACGGTCTGTGATGGTCTATGAGTGTATATTGATATTTGTAGTCGAAAATTAACTTACTTAGACTTGAAAAAGAGTGTTATAGATGATCATAGACCATTATAGACCACCATAGACTAAAATAGACCACTAGAAACCATTGTTGACCACAATATGTTATTATTTCTTTGGCTTAAATAAGTTGTTTTATGACCCTCTATAATGATCTGTAAGGTTTTATAGTCATTTATAATTGTTTATGGTGGTTAATGATGTTTGCAGTCGAAAATGAACTTATATAGAGTTGAAAAAGACTACCATAAAGGATCAGATACCATTATAAACTATCATAGACTACTACAAACCATCATAGACCATAATATGTCAATCTTTCTTTGGCTTGAGTCAGTTGGTCTTTGACCTATTCTAATGGTCTATGATGATCTCCAATTGCCAATAATGGTTTATAGTCATTTATAATTATCTATAGTGGTTTTTTATCCTTGTAATTGTTTGAACTTAAACTAAAGAGAGACTAATACATTATAGTCTATGATAGTCTGTAGTGCTTTATGATAGTCTATAGTGGTCTATATAACAATTTATGATGGTCTATGATTGTGTATTGATGTTTATAGTTAAAAATGAACTTACTTAGAATCTAAAAAGGCTACTAAAGACAATCATAGACCATTATCGACCACCATAAACTATCATAGACTATTACAAACCATTATAGACCATAATATGCTAGTTTTTCCTTGGCTTAAGTAACCTAGTCTATGACCTTATATAATGGTCTATGATTGTGCATTGATGTTTGTAGTCAAAAATAAACTGACTTATAGTATAAAAACACTATTGTAGATGATCATAGACCATTATAGGCCACCACAAACTATCACAGACTACTACAGACCATCATAGATCATAATATGTTAGTCTTTCCTTGGCTTAAGCAAGTTGTTTTATGACCTTCTACAACAGTCTATGATGGCCTCTAGTTGTCTATAATGGTTTATGAAGGTTTATTGTCATTTATAATTATTTATAATGGTTGATGATGCTTGAAATTGTTTATGAGCTAATTTGAACCAAAGAAAGACTAAGACATTATGGTCTATGGTCGTGGTCTATGGTGGTCTGTGATAGTCTATGGGGTTCTATAATGGTTTTTGATGGTCTATGATTGTGCATTGTCATTTGCAATGAAAAATGAACTTACTTAGAGTTAAAAAAGATTACTATAGACGATCATAGACCATTATACACCACCATACACTATCATAGACTATTATAGACCATCATAGACCGTAATATGTTTGTCTTTCTTTGGCCTAAGTAAGTTAGTCTTTCACATTCTATAATGGTCTAAAAGGGTTTCGAGGTCTATAATTACCCAAGATAACTGTAATTAAGTGTCAAATAACCTTAGTCAACAAAGGTTGACTATTATCAAGAATTACATCACTCAACTAGTCTGACACGGATACGATAAACTTCAAAAATTATTTCGAAGGCAAAATAATCAAATTAAACAAAGAACTTCATGTCAAAATGCTCAAGACGCAAAGGAGAATTAAAAAAAAATAATAAATAAATAAAGGTAAAAATAATATAAATAATAATAAATAAGAATAATAAATAATAATAATAATAGGTAAGAATAATAAATAATAATAATAATAGGTAAGAATAATAAATGATAAATAATATAAAAATAAAAAAATTAAATCGTCAAATAATTAATTATTTTAATAGTGTCATAAATATTAAAGTTGATTATTTTAATTATTTGATTAATTACTTTAACTAATTAAAATAATTAATTAAATTCTATCTTTAATGATGATTGTCGTCTTCAACCATCACCATTAATTAAAGATGATTTTAAAGTACATAAATAATATTTTTTAACCACCATCATTATCATCTTTAAATAAAAATGACTTTAAAGTACACGAATAATATTCTCCAACCACCACCACTATCATGTTTAATTAATAGTGTCATTTTTAATTAAATAAAAATAACTTTAAATTAAATGAATAATATTCTCCGACCACTGCCACCATCGTCTTTAATTAATTAAAAATAGCTTTAAAGTATGTGAATAATATAATTCAACCCACCGTCATTAATACTTACAATTGCTTGCAAACAAGCATACATGACCCCTCTTGCCTCTCCATTATTCTTACCTTACCTCTACCATACCCTAAACACTAGCCTTAATGATCAAAGCTCTACTATAAATAGAGGACCTCTTCCCTCATTCTCTTCACACCATATTGCATCATTTGAAGTGTGCTTGAGAGGAAAGGAAGATAATGAAAGTTTAGAAGGCAGAATAGTTAAAGTTGAGGTATAAGTTCTCTCCTTAGTCTTTTTAAAATTATTTTTTCTATTCCTTTTATTTCATACAAAGTTTTAGTTATATTATAGCCTAAAAAGACCATACCACTTTGGGTAAGTTTTTGAACACTATAGAATGCCCAAAAAGGTCAAAACCCTTCACTAACAAAGATTGACCGAAATAAGCTTTTCAACGGCCTATGAAACCAAAAAATTATGTTAGCCATAGGCTCCGAACTAAGGCTAAAATTATCATTGAACATCAGTTACAAAACAATAACTTTCATGACATTTCTGGAATAGTGTAGGCATGATCCAAAAAAACTGTCACTACCATGTTGAACCTTGTCAAGTGTACTAAAAAATGACCCCAATCGGACACCCGAACCCCAATCTATTCAAACATGGGCGTAGCTGAGGAAAATGGCCATTGCCATAACATTCTTCATCCAGAGCACTATATGATAGACCCAAGAATCACATAAAACGTAGTCCCAAAACTCAAGCTATGGCTTCTTGAATTTTGGTATATTGTAGATATAATTTGTAAATTGGACCTTAAACAATCCACATCAAAGTTCATGGGCTATTTTGAACTCGAGAACACTTTAGAGGTCATTTTGAACCTAAATCCAAGTTTAGGAGCTAAAATCAATGCCAATTAAGACTCGAGTGTTTTTATATGAAACTTGAAGGACCGACACCACCACGAGCATCAAACAACATAAAGTACATGTAAATCGAGGTAGAGATGATTTCTAGCTAACACACTTTTTAACCGTATTTGCTTGCATATTATATATAAAATGGCCAAAGTGGTAGTAGAATGCACCCTTTATTGATTGTATGATTAAATGTTTATATTTTCATTAATATTATATATTAATCCTTGCGAGTACTTTAAAAATAAAATTAAATAAAATAAATATATCCAAGCCCAAGAAACTATTTTAAATTCGATTTGAATGAGTTGTAGATGCGTTGGACTCAACAAAATGATTTTAATTTTTCAGATTAAAAATGAAATAGTGCTGAAGGGTAACGCAAAGGCGCAAGGGACCCGAAAAATAAGGTGCGTGTGATTACTATACTCCATCCTATTATTTGGATTTTAAATACTAAACATGATGATTGATTATTTTAAATATGCACTTAGGAGCATGCTAGGATTGCTCTTGAGTGACTATCGATTGGAATGATTGGTTGAATGTTGTGATAACATATTAATTGCTTAAAAATTGTTATGATCACATGCCTAGACAATATGAAATAATTCATGTCATTAATGAATTATTTGAATGTCAATATGATTGATTTACATGTGTTCGAAGTATTACTTATGATGTATGATTTGAAATGTGATTGTGAAACTAAAGAAGATTAAATTAAGACTTAAACCACGTACTGGGGCAATAACCAGCCTTTGGGTGTCATCGTGGGTGTCCCAAAAGGTAACTGGCCCTCGGGCATTGCCTCTGGATTCGCTTTTGGACCATGAGGGGGACACTGAGGCCACAAACCTTTCAGTCTTAATTGCAACGAAAAGCAATAAAGTGTTTGAAACGCCTTAATGTAATGAAAGTGTTTTCATGTTTTGTATTTTGGTCTGAATAATGCTAGTGATGTGTTGTATGATTGTAACACCCTACCTCCCAAGTCCCATCTTCCACGTCATCGGACGGTTCAATTCTATTTGATCAAAAATCTTGGGATACCCAGGAGACGGGCCCATGCTACATTTTCTTCTTCTTAGATCCAAATGCATTAGGGTTTCTGTGTACATTGGTCTATGTAAAAAAATAACATCATAATAAAGTAGACTCTTCATTTGATCATTTAACAATTTCAGGTACAATATTTCATTACAATGAAAAATAAATTTAAAACTGAGAATACAAGAGTTTACTTGGGCCTAACTGCCCTACATTAAATTAAATAAAAAAACTTTCTAAAGAACAATCTTCGCGCAGGCTGATCAATTTCTTGTTGTGAAAAATAAGGGGGGTGAGCTACACAGCTCAGTGAATCATTCCATCTATTTAATCCATTATTCCAACCAAATAATGCAAGCAGATCAAACACTTTCAGAGATTAATTCGATTCAACTAATACATTAGTTCAGTCGTAGTTTAGACCGAACGGGAATACCCTCTGTGCTCTAGATCTGGGGAGAGATCAATTCTGAAACTCAACCCCTTTCCAGTGGGTTCATTTTGAAACCCGTTCCATGCTGGTGTCAGTATTGATAGCCAGTTCCAATTCTAC